>BLKR01016879.1:0-19000 GCA_011170035.1 Teleogryllus occipitalis
TCAAGTTTCAAAGTAAAATTAAATAATTTACAGTAAGTTTGCGCCACAGTGGCTTTTGTTTAACTTCTGTATGATGTAAATGCGCTGACAGTTTTTAAAAGAGATCATTTGGTATTAATTTAATCCAAACAATTAATGTCTCTATTCTGTATTGTGTATGTAAAGGCGATCTTCAAATATTAAAACTGTCTGCACCTCGACCCACCAACCGATTTATCTTTGGCAACGCGTTGACATCAGTTGACAGTGTTCTTCCCTAACAATTGTTCACTTACATATTTTGATGGTAATTCTCAATTCCGAGAAGATTTCCCGTAGAATTTACTACGTGACAGGGATGTTCAGTACTTATTTTAAAACTTTAACAATCTAAGAATTTTCCAAACAAATAAAAGGTAATAAAATGCCCTACAGTAAGACACTGCAGAAAGTGTTCATGTTGGTATCTCTCTACACTTATATTAATCACACGTTTTCCCTCTTTGAAATGTTGTAGTAGTTTTTTTTTAAAATATCAGAACATGCTATTTCCAAATTTTCATTCTACATTGGAAATTATAATCATGATTCTGCATTCGCATTATGATAATTATATTATTCAGAGGGCAAACTTTACAAAAATGTATTCAAGGAATTTTAATGGCTGGATGTCTTATTTGTGGTTTATTATTTTACTATCTGAAGTGCCCGAATTATATCGATATCCTCAATCTGTGAACATTTTCGTCAGTTCTGTGTCGATTATAAAAAAGAAAATTGATAAATATGTTTGAACTTCCCTTTTGAAAAAGGACATTTTATTATAAAGTTGAATACAATTAAATACTAATAGTCTGTATTATGCAAAAATACGTAGAACACATTTTTAAACGATCATGAAAATGAGTTGTTTGAAAGAAATATTCAATAGTTATACTCAAGTTGCTCATCTTCTATAGCCTTATTGGGCGGGAGGAGGATAGGCTGATTAAAAGTGTATTTTTAATTGTTGATTTATAAGTGATATTTAAAACGTAAATAATTGATATATTGAATGGCTATCGTCAATGCAGATAATTGTAAAAATATTTTTGGATATGTATCATTGGCTTCTGAAGGGAGGCTGAAGTGCCATAAACTCGGCTTCGGTACACAACTTGGTGTAACTACTAATGTCCATGTGTATTCATTTAAACAAAAAATATTAAAAATCGGGCTCTGCAAATGAAACAAAAATCGTTAGTCTGGAGACCTTATGTTGAGCTAACATAAGATCGCCATCATGCGCAATACAGCACTGTCGTAACATGCGTCATAATTCCTGCAATTAACAAATTTGACTGTAGCTATTGGTCTGTAGGGTCTTTCGTTGGCTTTCTGAATCGTTTTGAATGTGGTCCATTTCCATTTCGTGGAGAAGTGCGTCAGTTTAATGCAGGCGCTGTGTCTGTTTGGCTGATGTCCTGTGCGTGTTTTGCCAAGTGACTGAGAGTGGCTGTCGGTGTTCTGGCGGATCCTGGTGTTCTGGTTGCTTTGAGAAGTGTTAGTTCCTGGCGCACGTCTGAGTCACTGGAGGTCCATGGCGTATGCGCTGTACGACATAGCAGAGGGCTCATAAGGAAGTTCAGCATTGGTCGGGTAGGATTTTGCGGTTTGGTGTTGGGAAATTTGGTGAATAGGAAAGAGGGGACACTATCGGCAGTAGTCCATGGGTCGTACATAGTTTTGTCTTGTAATTTGATGTGGTAAATGATTATGTCAGGTGAAGTCTAGCAATATACGTTTTATACGTATTGGGACTGGTTTTCGTTAATAGTACATACGGCGTCGTTCTATTCTGTCATTTCATATCTCACTAGTAAGTTTTGTTGTGTTCGTTTTGTTTGTATAGGTACTTGTCTTCAAGCCCTTGTTCTAGGAAAGTTTCTTCAGCCGTTGTCTTTGTCATATGTGGTCAATGATTTCCGGGAGCGCGTGTGTGCCAGTTTTGGATGGTTGTATTGTTCTATATTGTTCCCGGTTTGTATGATTTTCAGTGAGTAGTGTTGTGTGATTAATGTTTAGTGTAATGGAAATAGAAAATTATTGGGAGGTGGCTTGAGATATGCAAATGACGCGGTGCAGGATAGAAACTGAGAGGTTGAAGGTGTGTTTCGTATTTGAGAATGTCATTTGGCTCGTTACTCATGAAGTGTGTCGGTGTAGAAAGGATTAGAAGCCAAAGTCTTAATCCTTGCAGAATGTATTCATGTGATTTGTAGGGCAATCATTGTATTTGCATCCCCATGTCATTTTTACGTTAAGGTCTTCTGCAACGTGTATCAGTGTCGTTGCAATTTCGGCACATGAAGGTGGTGCTGTTGCAAGTGGTCGTTTCATATGGTGCAGCGCAGGTCCAATATTTAATGCAATGTTTTGTTCTTATGTCCGTATTGTAATCGGGTACTATTCAAGTTATTGCATTTGAGTAAAATGTCAGATAAACAGATCTTGTCTCACAGATGTACTGTCATAAATGAGTCACTGACTTGTCTTAGTTAATTCTTCGGATTTAAATACAAGATAGACGGGAAAATGATATTCAGTCGGCTAGCTCAGGCGTACGTTCTTCAGTGTTGTCCTTTGTTGGTAGTGCGTGGTGACAAAACGACCTCTGATTGTGTCAGTCACCCTGTGGTAGGGCACTCAGTATTGCCTGTAAAGAGCTTGTGTGGCTTCGTCAGTCCTGATATTAAAGAGTCTTATCAATGATTCTGTGAGGAATTATGGTCTTATATTGGATGATTAATTGAGTTGCAGTGCATCTGGCAGATGTTTGTGTTCCTGGCTTTTTAGTTAAGGGTTAGTCTTTCGTAATTCTTTTGATTCGAATCAACTGAGTCGTTGTGACCATTGTCTCTACTCGTTCCGCGGCATCTGGGTCGAACTGTAACATAGAGTCGATTTTGTTTCTGGGGAGTCCTGTGGAGTTGGGAGTGAGCGGGTATACGTTTTGGGTTGGTCACATTTTCCAGCGCCGCGAGTAGGGTCATGGTCGGAGTCTGAGTCAGCAAGGTATCCTTCTCCCAGGATGTATGTTGTTCGTATCTTTCCTCCAGAGGGACCGTCTTCACCAGCTTATGTGGAATGGTATGTAGACGCTTGCAATCGAAAAGTGACGTTGGTCGGAAAATGACTTGGCCGTCAATGACACCGGGAATGCGCGCCTCAACCCTAAATGATTACGTAACGCTTAAACGCTTACGACAAAACACACACACACACACACACACACACACATATATATATATATATATATATATATATATATATATATATATAATAAGTAAGAATAAAAAATAACAGTTAAAACAATTTTTTAGGTTAATTTCTTTAATATATTGAAACTTACAATATTTAAAGTAAGCATTACATGGTGATCGTCACTGCTTCTAACAATAATATAGAAACAATTTTAATTGGAAGAAGGACGTTTACGCGAAAAAATATCTAACAAGACGTCCACACGCTGCCATGAATGACGGATGGACGAGAGACCACCCCAATTTCATTGGATAATAGAATATTCTATAGATAAGTTTTAAATATTTTCTCATCGATATATCATTCGTGAAAAAATATTTCAATTTCTTTTGTCGCGAATGGGTTATCTTAGGAGCACTCGAAAGTACAACTGTACCCATCGAGATCCAGTCATGTTTTCCCGGGGGTAAGTGCACGTGACGTTTTTTCGGGGTTGAGGGGGGGCTAGCGAGATTCTGTGAGTAATATGTTTGATCTATGCGGAGTGAATTTTCTTAAATTCACATAGTTTATAAAAAGATTTAGTACTTTGCGATCTAAGTTGTTGGCTTGACATCCACAACTTGAGTATGTAGGATTGAGGTCTCCCAACGACAGTGATTTGTCGGTCGGGTTAAATAAATTAGATGAATTAGCATTTGGGTTTGTATTGAGAGGGTTTAGATGTCTGGAGCATCAGATAGATTTATTTGATGGTTATTGAGATGTTTTGATCGTGGTAACTGCAGCTCCTCCTTTGTTTTCTGTTCTGTGTTCTGTAAATGGTATAATCAACTGTATTTAATTTTTTTATTTAGGTGTCTTTCAGATGCAAGTTTTGTCAGTTTAAGAATGAAATGTGTTTATTCTGCTTTTTAATTAGTGGTGCTAGAATTAGAATTACAGTCATTACGGATACGTTATTATTAGGTAGTCATGTTCTTATTTTTTCCAAAATCAAACCTACATCCACTTAAGTTTCAGACGATCTTAAATTTGACACAAATTTTGAAACTGTCTTCGCTGTTCAGTCAGTTCACTGAAGCGAGTATAGTTTTTGGTTCGGGACGCTGGAGCTAATTCGTCACTGCCACACGGCTTGCATGCTTGTAAAATCTGGTATCAAAAGAACGTGGTTCTTCACAGTTCAATACTCACGAAAGACATCATTCTTTAGGATGGAACTCGAACCAGGGTCAGCTCGAACAGAGGCACTGCTTTATTACAGTCTGTAGCCAACTAGAACATTCGCGACTAGTAATATCTTATTTTAAAAAGAGTGTATTTTTTATTCTCATTGAAGAAAATGGCGTTTCAGGCAGTGTCCTTAGTGTTTTTTATTCTTTTTTAGATTACATTTTATGGTCTTCCATCACTACACGAAGTGAGCACTGCCAAGAAAGCAGTGGCGCATCCAGGAATGAATGCTAAAGAAATAGATAAAAAAAAGCCATCGCAATATATACACCCTGCCTACAACGAGACAGTAATAAAAACGTGAACAGAAATGAAACAACACCACAACAAAATCAAGTGATCTTATATTTGCAGAAGGTGAGAATGAAACGTACTCCTACTTGAAACCGTTCATGCTACGAACGCTGCGAATACTACCGCCAAGCGTTATAGTTACATAATTACCATTCATTTTCGCATCATGGAGTATGAACACACTAAATTCACATACGATAGAATACATTACCACAATAAATTATGAATTACAACCTACTAAAATCTTGGGTGCGTCTCTGTTCAACGCTAATGGGGCATTTTATTATTCCAGACAAGAGTTGTCTGATATTGTTTTTTCCGAAGTTATGTGAACATAGAATTTCATGGCCAGTCGATTTCATCCTTATGATAATTGTCTACTTCTCTCAGATGAGGAGAAATCCTACATAGAGGACGTCAAGAACGTTATGGGTGTTTTATATAATTGTAATCGGCTTAATTAGTGTCATCACCAAGTGAGACGCGTTTTCTTTCTTTTTCTTTTGTTACTCTTTGACTTTGGCGCTATGAGAACAACGACCTTGCAAAGAAAAAACTTACGTGAAGGTTTGGTTTAGATCCTACATTAAATTTGTTTCATGTTTTATCAGAGTAAACAATGTCTTGGTCACAATTGCTAATATAGATTAAAAATGTATCTCCATAATCACATTTATTTAGTTTTAATTATTTCCGAATCGAAAACCAAAATAGACAGTGATGTCTCAGGAGGCTACATATTCACATTATTTTCAACCCTTTTCAATAACATATAGAGGTTTCTTGCGAGTAGATGTTGTAAGCAGTTGAATACTTTTCTGAATTTGGGGCACGTTTTGTCGTTACTTTCAAATGCAGTGCTTCCGTAACCAGATATTTCATACTTTCTCTGTACTCATATTTCCTCTTTTTGAACAGCCGGGTTGAATTTCACTAAGAAGTGTACATACTTTCCTTATAACTGACTGCGTATCGAATTACTTCTCATTTTCCTGCATTCCACAGAGCAAGCAGTCCACGTAATTTTCCTGAGTAAAATCTTCCTGTTCGTGCTGCAATTGGAAAATATAAAACAAGTTCTTTATGAAGAATCATTAAGCAAATACGTTGGCATTTTGCAGTAAAAAAAGTACCCTTGTTTTTGCGCTTCGTATTTCACGGTACCCCTTACCAAAAATACTTATTTGAAAAAAAAAATTTGTAGAAAGAAATATATTTCGTTTGTTTAAGCTTGATCACCGAGATATCCCAGGCGTGGATTTTATTTTCCCGAACTTATATGCTGTAATAATTGAATCTCAAGTATTGTGCGCTGCTGCATTGGTGAATTCAATGATGATCACAATTAAACTCTAATGAGTCTCGTGAGTGATTATTTTAATACTTGTTAATAGTTGACGTTAATCGTTAATACGTATGTTAAGAGTAGACGATTCTTTTCCGCAGACCATTTTAATTTTTCGCGAGAAAAAAGTAACAACATTTAAGAGAAGAAAACTAATGTTATGATGTGCATACAGTACGCACCACCCGTATATCTATGCGTATATGGAGAGTTCGGTTGCAACAAAGTGCCGTTTCATTTTATTTGCCCGTCTTTACGGTTTAGTACAAGAAGTTCATGGTTTAGTATGCACCACCCTTACTTTTTTGTGCGAACAATAGGCACCGCTCGTATATCAATGCGTATATGGAGTGTTCGGTTGCCACAAAGTGCATTTTCAGTTTACTCGCGTGTCTTTACAGTTTCGAACACGCAGTTTATGGTCTGGTATTCACCACCCTTCCTTTTTTGTGCGAACAATATGCACCGCCCGTGTATCTATGCAAATATGTAGACTTCGGTCGCAACAAATGCCTTTTTATTTTACGTACACGTCTTTACGATTTCGTTCAAGCAGTTTATGGGTTACTATGCAGCACTCTTACTTATTCTTATTACTTATTACTTACTTCACGAGTTATGTAGCATGCACAGCACCCTTTCGTTTTGCTTTCATGCCATTTTTTTAGTGCAAGCTGTGTATCTCGCCGGTATAGCCATGCTCATATGGCGTGTTTGCTTTCTCATGTACTTAGGTTTTTCGACCGTGGCATCTAACGGTAGTATCTCCAGCATGGAAATGGCACGATTTATTTTGTCTATCTTGGTGCGGCCGCACGATGTCGCATGATCGCTACCGTATCAAGCAGTGCTGCAGATGAAGCGACTCTAGCGACACGATTGAGAAAGACGTGAAAAGCCGTGTCATATTCCTTCTTGTATATACCACCCTCAGATACCTCGTTAGAAAAAACAAATTTAGTGTTCCCTTCGATTTGGCCTCGCACTTTACTTTACCTGTTACTTTGCTACATACATACGCATGAATGGATAGTATTGTAATGCAACGGAAATATTAGCGCTTTCTGGTCAGCAAAGCTCCTACTGTGGAGCCCTGTAATAAAAAAATTGGATAAAAACTTGAAATTCTTCTAGTATTCGTTCTAATTGGGAGTCACTATTTTGCTGGAGATACCTCAGGATCGTAGGTATACCTTTCCAATAATAATTGATAAGTTATTGTGGTGACGTATTCTATCGTATGTGAATTTGGTTTGTTCATACTCCACCTTGCGAATATGATTGGTAGTTATGTAAGAAATGTGCTTGGCTGTAGTATTTGTAGCTGTCGTAGTATCAACGGTTTCAAGTTGGAGTACTTTTCATTCTCACCTTCTCCGAATATAAGACTACTTAAATTTGTAGTGGTGTTGTTCCATTTCTGCCCTCAATTTTTTTTATTACTGTGTCGTTGTAGGCAGAGATTAGGGTGTATACGAGTATAGTGATGGCTTTTTTTATATACTTCTTTAAAATTATTTCCGTAAAGACAACAGTAAAATTGAATGCGGCGTTTGGAGGACAGGCATGGTAGCAGAGACTCACTACTACCACACATTTTCCTCCGTGGTTGCGGTCCAGCAGTCGTTCAGAATCCGTCGTGAAGCATCGAAAAGCGCCAATGAGGGGTGTCGAGTTCCGTCGCTGATTGAGAGCGTCTTAATGCAGCTCTTCGCCCGCTGAAGACTCCACGGCCACGGGTCCCTCATCCCAAATCCGCTGCGACCCCGTCTGCTTTCCTCAAATTTCAAAGGTACCACCGGCATCTGAACCACCATCCTGAGCGTCTCCACTGCGACAAACGACTGACTTTATGTCTCTGAATTAGTACGCGGCCATACCAACGGCTTAACGGTTGTAAGTAGTTATGATACCCTCGAAAAGTCGTTACGTTGGCGGTTAGAATGTGTAAGCGGAGATGGAATATGTCCATCGCCTAGCTTACGCGTACACCCATCACAGTTTGGATTTAAGGTTAAGAATTGGTTCTGTCCTTTGATAATCAATAATCGATTACCGCCAAAACTCTGTTTATTGGTCTGCCTGTGTCTGCCGGTGTGTTGGGCTGTCGGTGTATTTGACTGTCGGTGTGTGAGACTTTCCGTATATGAGATTGGGACTGTCGGTGTGTGGGACTTTCGTTGTGTGGGATTGTGGGTGTGTGCGTCTGTCGGTGTGTGGTCAACGATAGTGCCTAAGCCGTTCATCCATTTTTCTTCAAAATTGATAATCCTTGAACGATCTGAAGGCTCTGCGAGTTTCAAACAATTATTTCTTTTTTAAAAACGGCTTCTTATTTTTTCTTTAATTTTTTTCCTCGTATGTAGAAAATGACTGAAAGTAATCTGGTGCTGGTTGCATTTTTGTCGATACTATATTTTCGAAAATTGCAAAAATTAAATATTACAATATTGATGATACAGACTTTCTTCATAAATATAATCTGTTCGAAAAATCATTCCATTTAATAATGCAATGTACAGTTGTTGTTCTTTTAAACGGGATATTTTCGCGTGATTTCTCTCTTCCTTTAATGCTTTTTATTTATTTTTTCAAAAACTACTAAATCTTTTCTTTAAGTGATTATTGGGATAGAGTAAAGGACGCTTAAAAATTCGCAGGTTTGATACTCGTTGACCTCACTGAACCTTCAAAAATTGCAAACTTTGGCATGAACGCAAGACATTATATGATATTGTATAACTACTTGTTCTTATAGTTGTTAATCTCAGTATCGGCGAATAAATTAAGTACTATAGTAGACGAGATTGCAAATGATTCTTTAACGGCCTGAAACGGGAATAATGATACTGGCAAAAGTTGTCGATAGAAATACTTCACGCTTCCCACGAACGTGATAAAATGCGATATTCGTGTTTGCGATATACGTGTTTGCCATATATTGCATGCCATCTACAGTACTCTTTATTGTAGAGTTGTACACATCTAATAAAATGTTGAATGTTGACGATCGCCCTGTTTTCCAAATCGTCGACATATAAGCCAAGTAAAATAACATTACTATCTGGTCTTGGTTTGTGCATTGTGAAAGTGCAGAAGTTCAAATTTTATATTTAAGGTGATATTTTCCTTGAATAGTTTCCACTTGTACCAATTAATAACTCATGCCATGTAAAAGCATTGTACAAGAAATGTCATATCTAATCATACTTTGAAAATCGCGAAATCATAGTAGATTAAAATCCAAGGTTTTTCTGTTCCACGGATATATTGATATTTTTAAAACTAGAAAAAAATGTCGCCAAAAAACGATCAATAAAATGTTTTTAAAATGCGCCATAAACAAAGACAAATAACGTGAAGAATGTGATCAAAACCAATTTTCATGCACATATCAAGCTGCTCGATTTGATACTGATGTAATCGACGCTTCTATTTGTTTAATGGAACTCAGCTCGCAAATGTTTGGTGAGGACTGTTCTTTACCAGGAAATCTCTTTAGTTGTCCCGAAATAGCCCGAAACCGACAAGTGGAGAACAATTTTTGCATCTCAAAAATATTATGTCAAGGAAGTACCACTAAAACGATATGAAAATCTATGAAATCAGCTAAAATGCATTAAAAATGACGAAAAAGAGTAAAAAATTACTTATTAGTTGAAATCGACTAAACATCCAACGAAATTACCTATAAAAGTAGCGCATTTCCTTTTGTCATAGCAGAAAATTAATTCCTACACTGAACGTCATTGTTCTAAAATGAAAAGAAAAGAAAATGATATTTCATTAAAATCCGCCTTTTACTTATTAGTCTGTGACTATTGTCGTCTTTGGGGTTTTTCACAGGGTTGGGTATCATTATTACAGCCACTAATTTCCATTTCGTCGGGAAGTAAGTCGGACTGATGCAGCCATTAAAAATGTTTGTTTGATGGTCTATTGTAGGTTTTGTGAAAAGGTAAAGAGCGGCTGACGGTGTTTTGTCAGATCCGAATTCTTCGCGTACGTCTTTGTCATTGAAGGTCCATGGAGTCTGTGCTCCAGGGGATAGAGTTGGGGTTGTAAGGAAGTTTTTTTTTTTTTTCATTTATTTGACAGATTGTGAATACATAGCTCAGTTGAAATAACTCTACATATGTTTGATGGCTTAATACTAACTTAAATTAAAACTTAAAACTAATACAAGGGTTGAGGTTACCCATGGGGCTCCTCTAGTCGGGATCTAGGTCAGAGAATTTTTTGAGAAAAATGTGGAATGGAAACTTATTTTGTATTCGGGTTCTATGTGATGGGTTTTTGCCGAGTCTGTGAACTTATAATGATGGGATTTGGGATATGTTTGAGAAGAAGTTGGTGGCTAGATATGTGATGTGATGGTCTATAGTCTCTAGGTCGAATTCATTATGTAACTGTTTGTTGGTGACATACCAGGGAGCGTTTGAGATAATTCTGAGGAATTGGTTTTGTATTATTTGTAATTTCCTTTGGTTGGTTTTTGCTGCATTTAACCATATTTGGCAGGCGTATAGTAGCAAGGGTCTTATTATTGTTTTAAATATTAATAATGCTGAATTATATGATTGGAATGTCATATGGTCCTAGGAATGTCATCTTGGTAATGAATGATGTAGGATGATATTGCGATAAATACGCCGCCTCCTTTTGTTTCGTTTCTATCATTTCTGTAAATGATATAATTGGGGATGTAGAGTTTGTTTTTATTACACAGATGTGATTCGGTAACACATGCTATCCCAATCTGGTAATGATGCAAGAAATGGATAAATTCGTGTTTTTTTTATTTTGAATGCTGTTTGCATTCCAATTTATGATGATTAAGCTCTTATTAATTTGACCTGGCATGATTATTATTTAAATATTCTTGTGACTGAATTTTGAATGGTTGAGATTAATGATGGTATTAGCGAGTTGATGAAATTTATTATACAGGAGGTGATGGAGTTTATGATTGTGTTGATTATATTGTTGCTGGAATTATTGTTTAAGTGAGAAGATGATTGGATGCGATTGCATGGTTGATTTGGTAAATTTGAAGTGTTTGGATTGGGATTGTTTTGGTGTGTAAACTTCGGGATGGGTTGAGTTGGTGGTAAACCTGGAAAGCAAGTGTGAGATAAGTTTGGTGGTAAGGATTTGGATTGTTGGTGCATTTCAATACTATTGTTTTTGAACTGGTCACTATTTTTTTGTCCAATGATTTTTTTATAGTATGAGCACGATTCGTTTCTGATATCACCCTTGTGATTACCATTGCAGTTAGCACAAACCGGTATATCGCTTTTTTGCGGACACATCACTGAATAATGATTTCCGGAACAAAATGCATAGTTAATGATATGGTTGCAGTTGTTTTTCGTGTGTCCAGTCTAGGCATCGTTGGCATTGGATGGGTCCTTTGGGTTTCCGACGTCTTTCAGTAGTCACACGATGATTACATATTTGGGTGATTTCGAGAATTGTTTCAATAGGTTCATTGCCACTAAACTCGGCCGCAACTACCGGAATTGGGATGTTGTCTTTTTGAAGTCTCGTAATTTTAATAATTGATGGGTGGCGTAGTTTGAGTTCTGTTAGGATGTCCGTTTCTGTTATGGATTGATGCAGATTTTTGAACACAACTGAATTTTTTTTATTTGAAGGGTCCTTGTAAGAATGGAAACTTCTGTTTGTCTCTATAAGGTATTTAATAAGATTACGGAAATCTGTTATGGAGTTTGCACTGATTTTTGTTTTATTATTTTTGAAATCTGCTACAAAGTCACTGGTCACTTTATTTTTAAGTTCCTTAATGAAACTGTATGAGTTGAAGATATTTGATACGATAATTGGGGGAATTTTAGCTAGTAAATCTGTTTGTTCGGAGGCATTTTCACTGAGGTATTGAAAACGGCTGGTTTCTGAAGAAGTTACACCATCGCGTAACACACCAAATTTGTTGCCAATTTTAGTTATATTGACTAGGATCAACTGATTCATTAGAATTTTTTTTTCGGGACTTTTCTTTTTATATTCATGTGGATCTACAAAATCACTGTCTGACCTTTTTCGTGTAGGGTTTCCTGATGACGATGATGGCGGTGACTGTTCGCTGTGCAACGAACCTGATGCGAAGCGCGCTTCCATGTTGCCTTCGACGGAGGTCGGGTTCTGTGTTTCCTGACCACTTGTTTCCATCGATCGTAGTTACATCTTGCGGAACCTGATGCACTGCACTGCTGGTAAAATAACTGTTGTCTACATTGTGTAGGGTTAATAGGGCCTGCGAAAGTACAAACCCCGTGGATGGATCAGCTTCATTTTGCATTAACTATGCAAATAATGAAGAAAACTACCGCTTTTTTTAAAATGAAAAGCTGGCAGTTCTTAATAACGGCAACCCGAGTTGCGCATTTCACGCCACTTAGCCTTGCTGCACGTTATCTCTAGCACGACATTTTCACTAGCTGCCACTGTGTAAGGAAGTTGATCATGGCTCTTGTGAGATTTTGAGGATTGGAAATGGAATTGGAAAATTTTGTGAACAGAGAGTAGGCGAATCTTTCAGCGATTGTCTGTGGGTAGTACGTAAATCTGCTCGATTTACGTGTCTTACGTGATAGGTGTTTTTAGTCGTTTAATGATTGTCTATACTTTTGGACTTCTTCAGGTTAACGTCCCGTGTCCCGCTAAGTGCCTCATCCCAATGTACTTGTTCATATCAGAGTATTGTTGTTTCGGTCTGAATCCCATCGAGCCAAATTTGTGTGCATTTGGTGACATATTTATACTCGTATTTGTTCGTATTTGTACGTATTTGTCCTACACATGGGTCTTGCTTTCTCCAAATAAAGTAGTGGTTCCTACTAGGTAATTTGTCTATGGTTCCCTTATTTTGTCGAACTTACATCCCCAGCGTTCATTCTGTATTCTGCGAAACTGAATTGTAATTTCTAGAATACCTCCTTGGTGGACGCCGTGTTTGTAGCTGACCTGGGAAATCGTACGTAGCAAATGAATTCTCGCTCGAGTTGTTAGGTTTTATATGAATGAATTATTGCATTTGTATTCCAATGTACTATTGTTAAACTACCGCGTTTTGAATTATAAGTGTCAGTAGCTGTGATGAGAGTCATGGCGTGGATATGGAGTGACTCTGCGCTATTCCATGTCATTAACTGCCACTGATGTCATTCACTGTCACTCGCCACTCGCGTGAACAGTTTGGTTCAAGTGACACATCGCACATCCCCTGAAGCTTTCTCCATGCGCTCATGACATCACGTGAGATGATGGGGTTTGTAGAGGGGTTTAAGCAATTTGTGTCTTCCGACACATTCATTCATTATGGGTTAAAGAATTGTCATGGTCATGGAAAAGAGACTATATAGATTTTCTAGAAGGAAATCAGTAATCAGCGGCGAATTCGCCGATACAGCGCATATACCGCCGGTATATCTTGTAATTCGAAGTGTATAATTAATATTTCATAAGGATGATAATCCTCTGAAAAGTTATTGAGATTTTGAAATCTTTAAAAGATATGCGAAAAAATTACTCTGTTTTACTACCGAGAGCCAGTCTTCCGCATCCGTAAGCGCTATGA
Organism: Teleogryllus occipitalis; assembly: GCA_011170035.1. Lineage (NCBI taxonomy): Eukaryota > Metazoa > Arthropoda > Insecta > Orthoptera > Gryllidae > Teleogryllus > Teleogryllus occipitalis. The sequence continues at coordinate 13,701 of BLKR01016879.1, forward strand.
AGTGCGGTAGAGTGAGAAGTTTCAAACAGTTCTTAATGCTCTCTAGAACATTCGCTAGCGCAGGTGAATGCACCGTATGCCAACTGCGATAACCTAGGGCTCATCATGTTTCAAGGGCAGGGAAAGGGGAGGATGCGCGCTGGACGGTCGCTAGGCACCGCAAAATATTGCGGTGAACAGTTCTTCTGTGGTCACTCGTAAGTTACGCTTCTTTAAAGTTTTTTGTGAAAATGGAGTGTGATAATGATTCACAAGTTAGTGGTTTGTATATTTGTCTTATAGAAAAAAATTTTAAATACGGAATTTCGTAGTATTGGGATTTACTTAAAGCTCAAAAGACAACGGTAGAGGTAGCTTCCATAAGGTGCGGTATACTTAAAATAATGTTCAAAATTTTCCACTGGTAACCATCTCGGCAATTGTTCAGTGAAAAGAAAGAAAAAAATATTGTAGGTGGACTCAAGTTACTTGGTAAATTTTGTTTAAGTTTGATAGACATGACGTTCTCTCCCTCCCACCTAGGACGTCGCTTTTTTATTTTATTCAATTTATTTTATTTATTTATTGGTCAATGTTTATTTTCTTATCATCCTAGAGACTATATATGAAACATAAGATTTCCATGGAAACTACCAGATGTTGTCCTGGACCAATATGCGACATGTTTCTGCTTGACATTTTTCTAAAAACAATTGTTTCTTTTCTAAACAATTTTCTAAGGTAAATTGCTTTGCGACTTGTAAACTAAAGTGGCGTGCGTTCTTTAGTAATTACTCAACGATTTTGTTATTCCGTTCAAATTGTTGCATTTTCTTCTTTATAAAAGAGAGATTACTTTGTATTGTTTAACCATCCAGTGCCCCATGTTACAAGTATGTAACCACATTCCTGGTCAACTCGTATTTGTACCTTTTTGTGCTAATTTGCAAATTTCATCTCTTTCATTTAGACAGAGACACCATAAATGAAACATATAAGCAAGTGATTTTCATTTTTTCATGCCTGAATGCCAGATGTTGATTTAGCCGCAATGGCTAAAGCATTGTATACCCCTGGCCAGGGTGTACACATGACTTGCGTCCGTTGAATCTTCTAAAGCCGTGCTTTATTTTTCTTAGCTGTCATATGTCTGTGCTTAAGCCGGAGGGAGAGGCCGGTGTAAAGCAAACCGTGGTTGAGTGGGCAAATACGGCTACACCTTACAGAGGTTGGAATTGTACTCGTATGAGATTCAGTCAATTGTTTTCAATGTCTGTGTAGCTGTACATTACGTTCTTAGGCGAATTCACATGCATTGTTGTATTATTAATCACTGATCTAATCACTGTAATTTGCTATAGTCGTATAACTTGTGAAGACTATTTTTCTTTACGTGACAGCTACCTTGTTGATTTTGATGGTGATGCTTGATAATTGATGTTTATATATTACATACATTAATAAATTTGTAGGGATCGTTTGTCTTGAATACTTTCTGAAGTTTAATTTCTCCTATATCAGAAAATGAAAAAGACGTTTAATTCCTGCAATTAACAAATTTGACTGTAGCTATTGGTCTGTAGGGTCTTTCGTTGGCTTTCTGAATCGTTTTGAATGTGGTCCATTTCCATTTCGTGGAGAAGTGCGTCAGTTTAATGTGCTGTGTCTGTTTGGCTGATGTCCTGTGCGTGTTTTGCCAAGTGACTGAGAGTGGCTGTCGGTGTTCTGGCGGATCCTGCGGTTTTGGTTGCTTTGAGAAGTGTTAGTTCCTGGCTCACGTCTGAGTCACTGGAGGTCCATGGCGTATGCGCTGTACGACATAGCAGAGGGCTCATAAGGAAGTTCAGCATTGGTCGGGTAGAATTTTGCGGTTTTGTGTTGGGAAATTTGGTGAATAGGAAAGAGGGGAAACTATCGGCAGTAGTCCATGGGTCGTACATAGTTTTGTCTTGTAATTTGATGTGGTAAATGATTATGTCAGGTGAAGTCTAGCAATATACGTTTTATACGTATTGGGACTGGTTTTCGTTAATAGTACATACGGTGTCGTTCTATTCTGTCATTTCATATCTCACTAGTAAGTTTTGTTGTGTTCGTTTTGTTTGTATAGTTACTTGTCTTCAAGCCCTTGTTCTAGGAAAGTTTCTTCAGCCGTTGTCTTTGTCATATGTGGTCAATGATTTCCGGGAGCGCGTGTGTGCCAGTTTTGGATGGTTGTATTGTTCTGTATTGTTCCCGGTTTGTATGATTTTCAGTGAGTAGTGTTGTGTGATTAATGTTTCGTGTAATGAAAAATAGAAAATTCTTGTTAGGTGGCTTGAGATATGCAAATGGCGCGGTACAGGATAGAAACTGAGAGGTTGGAGGTGTGTTTCGTAGTTGAGAATGTCATTTGGCTCGTTACTCATGAAGTGTGTCGGTGTAGAAAGAATTAGAAGCCGAAGTCTTGATCCGTTCTGAATGCACTCATCTTATTTGTCGGGAAATCATTGTATTTGCCGCCCCATATCATTTTTGCGTTAAGGTCTCCTGCAACGTGCGTCCGAGTGTCCTTGTGTAGGATCGAGTCCAGTTCATCTTCTCCATGTGCGTTCTGGGGCTATTGTAAAAAAAATAATATTAATTGATCCTGCCTGTCTCAATTTTACTGTAGTGTTTTTAAAGTCCAATTGTGCAGTGTTCTGTCTGATTGGTATGTGATGAACTTTGGGATATTTTGAGATGGGAAAGATTGTGTGGGTTGTAGCCAGATCTTTTGAAGTTGCAGTATGTTTATCTTACAGTAGGTTATATCTTATTTTGTGAAGCCTTTTGTGTCTAAGTCGTTCTTTAGTGTTCGAGGATGCCAGTAAAACAGTGTGTTGTTGCGTTGTGGTCCTTAACGTAAACCGGCTAATAAAATTTATCCGGTCAATAGTGTTTTCAACATGCCTCTAGATTGTTTAAAGATGTTGATAATTTTTAATTGTCTGAAAAAGTCTGGTAAAATCCTTGGAGTAAGTCGATAAATTATTTTACTTCCGTGTCATTGTTCTATTTTAATCATTGTTTTATGTTTTATTTTATGGGTAATAGTATATTTTAATTTTATAGAGTCAAATAAGAAATGTTTATTACATTATATGGTACAACGGTTCACAGAACGATGTGTCTGCGTCTGCTTCTTCTGGTACATCAGCTGAATAGTAGCAATCAAATAAATAGTTACAATAATGTTATATAGGTAAAATTTGTATGAGTTCCATGTTTATTTTCAGTTGTACAATACATAAGATGAACAGAAATTCAGACTCAACTTATAGATTAATTTAGACTTCTGAAATCAGCCTTGAGCTAAAATCAGCATTGAGATACCTTGCTGAGTAACTTCTTTAAAATGCGTTGAAGTCAGTAAATTACATTCAACGTTGGTAAGTACAGTTTTTTTTAACTTGATCATTGTTGTTTTCTCGGTTGCCCCTTACCTGCGGCTGTGTTTGCGAAATTCTGTGCGTTATTTGTAGTGGGTGGGATTTGTCCTGTGGTGGATTGGGCTGTCTGGATGTTGATAGTGTTGTTGGTGCTTGTCCTTGTTGTAGTCTTTCAAATACTTGCCCATCTTGGTGTTAATAAGAGCGGGTATCCGACCAAGGATATGCGGTTGGTTTCGTTGCAATTTCGGCACATGAGGGTGGTGCTGCTGAAAGTGGTCGTTTCATATGGTGCAACGCAGCGTCCGCATGTCCAATATTTGTTGCAATGTATTTTTTTATGCCCGCATTGTTGACATTTGATGCGTTTGAATGTTCGGTTATTGCTTCTAGTTTAATCGGGTAGTGTTGAAGGTATTGCATTTAAGTGAAATGTCAGATAAACAGGTCTTGTCTCACAGATGTACTGTCATAAATGCGTCACTGACTTGTCTTAGTTCTTCGGATTTTAGATACAAGATAGACGGGACTGTATTATTCAGTCGGGTAGCTCAGGCGTACGTTCTTCAGTGTTGTCCTTTGTTGGTAGTCCGTGGATGACAAAACGTCCTCTTGTTTGGTGTCAGTCGCCCTGTGGTAGTGCACTCAGTATTGCCTGTAAAGAGCTCGTGTGGCTTCGTCAGTCCTGATATCAAAGAATCATATCAATGATTCTGTGGGGAATTATAGTCTTAGGTTGGATGATTATTTGGGTCGCTGTGCATCTGGCAGAAGTTCCTGTTCATTCGTAGCCTTCAAACGCAGTGCTTCCGTAACAAGATATTTCATACTTTTTATAATTCGTATTTCATATTTTTAAACGGCCGAGTTGAATTTCACTAAGAAGTTTATATACTTTCCTTGTAAATGAGTGCGCATCGAATTACTTCCCATTTTCCTGCATTGCACTGAGCAAGGAGGCCACGTACCATTCCTGTGTAAAAGCTTCCCGTTTGTGCAGTTGGAAAATGCAAAGCAAGTTGTTGGTGAAGAATCATTGAGCAAATACGTTGGTATTTTGCAGAAACCATGGTACGGTTGTCTTTGCTCTTCGTATTTCACGGTACCCCTAACGAAAAATACTTTTTTTTGAAAAAAAGAATGCGCAATCTGAAACGTTTGTAGAAAGAAACGTTCCGTATAAATTCCGTTTGTTTTCAGCTTGATCGCCGAGATGTATCCCAGGCGTGTACATTACTTTCCTGAAGTTAGAAAAAATGCTATAATCATTGCATCTCAAGTGTTGCGCACTGCTGTGTTGGCGAATTCAATGATGACCACAATTAAACTCTGATGAGTCGCGTGAGCGATTACTTTAATACTTGTTAATAGTTCCCTTTCCAATTTAAATTGTTAATACGTACGTTAATAGTTGACGATTCTCTTCCACAGAGCATTTTAAGTTTTCGCGAGAAGAAAATAATTTAACATTCTTGTCTTTTATCTTGTGTGTGACTCTTACTTGCGCAGTTTTTTTGCTGCAAACATTCTGCCTGTATATTGATGCGTATATTGAGAGTTCGGTTGCCACAAAGTGCCTTTTCATTTTATTTGCGCGTCTTTCCAGTTTCGTACAAGCAATTTACGATTAGTATACACCATCCTTAGTTTTTGTTGCAAACAGTATGTACCGCCCGTGTATCTATGCGTATATGGAGAGTTTGGTTGCCGCAAACTGCTTTTTCATTTTACTTGCACGTATTTACAGTTTCGTATAAGCAATCTACGATTTAGTATGCACCTTTTTTCCTTTTTGGTGCAAATATTATGTACCGCCCGTATATCTATGCGTATATAGTGAGTTCGGTTGCCACAAAATGCCTTTTCATTTTACTTCGCGTCTTTACAGTTTCGTCCAAGCAATTTATGATT
>BLKR01016880.1:0-18966 GCA_011170035.1 Teleogryllus occipitalis
AATAAATAAATAAATAAATAAATAAATAAATAAATAAATAAATAAATAAATAAATAAATAAATAAATAAATAAATAAATAAATAAATAACACAGTCATATCTACAATTCAATTTGAAAGAGACAAGTCTGTTCGACGGGATTTTATTCTCATCTTTGTAGTACTACATTCAAGAAATGGTTGATCTGCACTAAATGAATGAATACTTGCTCTTAGTTTGCTAGTTTATCTACATGTTTAATTCAATAAAGTCTTTCGTGAACGGTAAGTTAGACATAGAATCAATTGGATTGCCTAGGTCTTGTATTTTCCTTCACTTTCCAGCGTTCTTTCTCTTATCATTGTCTTTCATTTTATTTTCTTCTTTCCTTTCCTCGCTGTTTACTGCCATTGATTGGTTGAGGACAGTGACCTCTAACTACTGGAAGGGTATTATAGCATGCAATCTGGAAGTTCGTACCGCTGCTTTGTTATGGAGGAAGTAATTGTATGTAAATGGTAGCAAACGATTACCTTAAGCTACGTGAGCAATGAATAATTCTTACAAAACGTTTCTTTTTCACTTTTAAGATAGCTTTTAAGAGCATTGTTCGCACTTTGAAGACAATTGGAAGTTTGTATCAATTTGCATGGATTATTTTAGTAGTTCAAGTTCCGTTTGAATCACATAACAATTATTTTAGGTTGAATGTGGTTCGGCACTTGGCTTCGAGAGTTTATTGAGGTGTTTCTATACTAATGGTGATATGGTATGATTTTATATATCATTATGAAGTAGGTAGTGGTGTGGGCATTGTCGAACCCAAGGCCTGTGTACACAGTTGTTGTCCATTGTTAATATTTGCTACAAAGCTGAGAATCGAAACGGTTGATTTAATATCTGCACTTTATGAGTAGAATTAAACCGAAAAGTGGATTACTAAAATAGTTTTAAAACAAACATATTGGTAGTTCTAAAGTGAAGATGAAAAGTTGCATTTTGAACTGAAAATATACATGCAATTAAAATAAAGATTTAAAAGTCAATCAAATGTGGAAGAAATGTGTTAACTGAACGGAAAAAACTGTACATAAAATAATAATTTATGTTAATTGACGCTGATGCACAATCGCACTTCAGCTGTCATATCTTCTTGGAAAACTTTATATTACTATTTTTCTTACTCTCTCGTATACATCCATATACACGCAGTAATACGTGTAGTACAAGAGAAAGTTATATAAAGCAGTGTAAAATGGATGACGAGATTTTAATTGAAATTCACATTATGGGAACCTCTGATACGGAAAAATGTTTTGTTTCTCAAAACGTCCGTCTTACCGTCTGTTCGCTGGTCGGGGGAAACCCCACTAGCCGACGGTAGGTATCTCACCATCCAGCGGGGGCAGATCGTCGCCATCTCCCGAGGAAAAAACACGCACTACACTTACGGGATTAATGACCTAAGCTGTTGACGCGCCCGGAATCACCAACCAACCGTCTGTTCCCATTCCACCTGTCCACCTGTCCCTCTGTCCGTCTGTCTGTCTGACCGTCTGTCTGTTCGTCTGCCAATTCATCTGTCTGTCCGTGTGTCCGTGTGTCCGTGTGTCCGTCCGTCTATGAACAACACTAGCGTCTAAACCATTCTGAGAATTTTTCCCAATATGAATTTTCTCCTATGGATCTAGCTCTACTCGACACTTCTAAAAAAGACTTGAAATGTTTTCTTTAAATTGCTTCTTAGAAGAGAGTGATATATACGAATAAATATGGCACACGCCGGATTTCCACTATTACTAGGGCACATTTATAAAAGGAGTTTCTGAAAAACTCTTCCAATTTACTCTTTAAACTTTCTGTGTGGGTAGAGCAAACTGAACTGAATGACATGACATAAACACCATTTTGATGTCTCATCCGATTTTTAAAGAAATTACACAAATATGTTTTTGAAATATTTGTAGCATATCTAATCTTAACTTTACAGGCATGTTTTTATAAATTATTGCATTTGTGAACAAAAGTGCTTCATGTAATTTCTTATGAAGCTTCTTCATATCTTAAAAGTTTTCTGCGAAAATTGCGCTTTTCAGGAACGCTGAAATAGCGTTTTCAAAACAATGGTTCAGAATTTTCAATGAAAATTTTTGATATACAAAGATTTATCACCTTACTATGATATTCCTAAAGTCTTATTCGAATTATACTTTTTTCGACAAAAAACTATTACTGCTGGGTAATGGTAACGAAAAAGTGGATAAATCTTGTTCCTATATGAAGTAAATAATTTCCCTAACACGTTGTGTAGTTAGAATACATATTTTCGTGGTCCTTGATAATGAAAAGTCGATTGACGGCAACACGACAGTCTCTTTCTGCCCGTCCGTCCTGTCCGTCTGTCCTGTCCGTCTGTCCTGCCCGTCTGTCCTGTCTGTCTGTCTGTCCTGTCCGTCTGTCCTGTCCGTCTGTCCTGTCCGTCTGTCCTGTCCGTCTGTCCTGTCCGTCTGTCCTGTCCGTCTGTCCTGTCCGTCTGTCCTGTCCGTCTGTCCTGTCCGTCTGTTCTGTCCGTCTGTCCTGTCCGTCTGTCCTGTCCGTCTGTCCTGTCCGTCTGTCCTGTCCGTCTGTCCTGTCCGTCTGTCCTGTCCGTCTGTCCTGTCCGTCTGTCCTGTCCTCTCCGTCTGTCCTGTCCGTCTGTCTACCTGACCATCTATGTGTGGTCAACGCCAGCGCCTAAACCATTCACATAACTATGTCCAAAATTTATGTTCCTCGTCCAATTTGAAGGAACTGAAATACCTACAAGTTTAAAACGGATATTTTGATTTTGGTGGGTATGTTGCACCAAACCGCAATTACATTTTCAACTTTTCAACAAATGTCTCCAATGTTTTTCCTAACCCTTGTCCTCGCATATCTTAGAGAATGCTTAAAAGAATGAAGGGGTCTCATTTTTGGGGAAATCCATCATTTTTCAAGTATTTCAAAAGTTTTTTTTCGATGTCTTTCTATAACTACAGTGTTGATGATAGATGTATATTCCTAATGACATCTGGAATTATGGTCATGTACAATGTTTTGAAAATATGAGAATTTTTAGTAATTGCGTGAAATATAGGCAATTTCCAAACAATGATTTTTTTCAAAACGGCTCAATTTTTTTGCATTAAATTTTCTTGTTGTATGTATCAAAGACAGTAAAAATGCTGCTAGTCTCGTTTCCGGCGAACTCACTGTATTTTTGAAAATTTCAAAAGATTAACATCGCAAAACTTTGAATTTAAAAATAGATATGTCTTTCTTGAAATGTATTGCAAAAAATCGAGTCATAAAAAATGTCACGTACAATTTTTGAGAAAGGAATAGTTTTCCAGAAATATCATTTTTAAAGTTAATTCATCAAGGAAACATTTTCTTTAAAACGGATCGAATTTGTTTATCTTTAATTTTTTTCCATGGATAGAACTAGCTACTCTCAAAAGAATGGGACTGTTTTAATTTTCGTTGAACTCTAAATTTTCGAAGATTGTATCAGAAATACGTGAGGAAGTATGTGCTAGTAATTTGTGTCTTCCTTCAAGTCCAAATTTCTACTTCGTACATTAAAATATACCACGCTAAGAATTAAACGTTATTATCTAATTTTCTAACCATTTCTCTACAAAATAGCTTCTTCTTTGGAAATATATTTAACACGAGCTCAAATATCCACAATACCACTGCTACAACAGTAGCAACGTTGCTCTAAATACGAATTCCGTTTTGAGTCGATTGTCAATATTCAGTAATGTTCCCTGTATTTTCGAGTGAAAAGCTACAAGGTATGAAGTAAATCTTAGTAGGCCCTACGTCACGCGATCGGGAAGTGTTTATTACAGTACTCGTTTCGAAATTCCGAACCCCCTGCTTCCTCCGCAAACTCGAGCTCGTGCAGTAATAATCCACTTCCCGGACCTGTAACGTAAATAACTGTTCTAACGTGAGTACTGTGTGCTAGTTCCTTTCCAAACCTGCTTTTGCTTCTTCCTACTCACTTCCACCTACTGCGTGGCCGCCGCCTCCACACTGATCGTCGATGCACAATCAGTTTAAACCGCCTTCCCAGAAGCCTGGCTGACAGTAAAAAACATTACATGTAAGATATTTTTAAAGGATTAACATCCTAAGCAGGCGCGTGCAACCGTCTTGACGAGTCTCGCATCAGCATACAATGGGCGGGATTTGCCTGTAAATATTCCGGAGGTCCGTAACATGCTGCACAATGACTTTCTGTTATTCCAACCGTTATTGTTGGAGTTCTAGAGTGGATACGGTGGTGGTATTGGTAGTGGTGGGGATGGTGGTAGCGGTGATGCTAGTGACGGTGGTAGTGCTTTCAGTGATCGTCGTGGTGTTCATGATGGTGGTGATGGTTGTGGTCGTGGTTGCCTTGACGTTGGTGGCGTCGGTGGCGACGGCGGTGGTGGTCATGGGAGTGATGATCATGGTCGTGGTGGTGGTGGTTATGCTCGAAGTGATGGGGGTTGCGGTGTTTGGGGTGGGGGTGGTTGTAGTGGTAGCTGTGGTCTAGCTAGTTGCTTTCTTTTCGGACCAAAATGTTTTTCTATTAATAACGTAGAAAGTGTTTCCAAGAGCAGGAGTATTCAGAATCGAAATCTAGGATCGAGTAATTAGGTTCACAAATGTTTAAAATGTATTTAAAGATCTTCTGCGACTGATGAATATGGGAAATGTGTTCTTTACAAGGATTGAAAACATGATCGAAGGAACCCAAATAATTATTGATGATGTCTATAGATGCCTTAAGGTAGTGTCTTAGTGTCAATCGCTTGTCAAATTTCAAACATTTATTCCATCTATAAAATAAAAATAGTTGCTTGTAATTGTGAATAAAGCAATTAAATAATTATTTGTAAATACGTAAAATATTAAAATGAAAAATCAATCAAGATATTAAAGTTAAAATTAAATATCGTTGAATTTTAGCTCTTGAAAACGATGTTAATATTAAATTTAATATCTCGATTTATTTTTCATTTTAATATTTTACGTATTTACTTCTTAAGTTGTTAATTCTAACGTGAGGCTGACGTTGGCTCCTGCAATTTTCTTTATTTTTTTTTTGTATAAGAGTCCGACTTGTTCACATCCACGGCAAGTATCATCATGAATGTGATGGGTATGTGTGATGCAAAATTTAAAGTTAGGGCTGTTTTCTATAGTACGTGAAAAATACATTTCGGACAATAGCACGATTTATATCAAAGCAGAGAGCTGGTACTTCCGGTAGCGACGAAGTTTTCAGCAGTTTTTTATGACTCGTCAGAATGCTGGGTGAGGTATATTATATTTCATATTAATTGATTCCTCAAGAATGTTCTATGTAGTGAATAAAATAATAAGATGCGTTGATTGATAACTTCAATATCTAAAAAAACATTTTAACACAGCACAAAGTTTATCCATAAGATCCTGCATTATTTTAAACTTATTTTATTTTTAAAAAATAGGCCAATAAAGACCAATTATTTCTTACCATCGTAATGAAAAGACATTTTATTTTCATTTAAGTTTTTTTTGAGAGGGGAACTTAACTCTGGTCGTTTGAACGAACATAACACCTTAAAATCCTCAAAATCAGTTTTGAGTTATCTTAATATCTCCAAAACCACTTTTGGGTTACCTCAAAACCCCTAAAACAGGTTGTTTTGACAATGCTCTTTGAATATTCAGGAAGTATACAGAAAAAAGGTGAGTTCCCCAGCAGTGGTGTCGAATGACCCTTTACCTGACCCAAATAGTGGGCCGGGAGAGGTCTAACCTTGAGTATCACACAAACACATGGGCGTTACCGAAATGACATACGTAGCGTGCCTTCTCGATACACACTGTTAAGGCTAACAAATTCACACATTTGTGAAATAAAACTGAGATGTAAAATAGACGCACTTCCAGTGTTCGTTTTTTATAATAGTGTAACATTTCCTCAGCAAGATAATGTTTTATACTCCGAAACGTTTCAAGACTGTCTGAGGTGGTGGATATTCCGAGGTCAGAAAGTAGTGTATCAAAACACACATGTGGTGTATATAAGGGCGTAGGCTGAAACAAGACAGAGTAAATTTTTAACATTTCATGCCTTATCTGGTCAATTAATGAGGAATGTAACCGATAATATGACTGCAACCGTTGTAATATTTCTGTCGGAGAATCTGAGAGTATAATTAGCTATGATCCTGCTGCTCATAGATACCGAGTGATCCTATGGAACGCCGTATACGAAACTCCCAGCAATACACTAATGTCAGCTTTTTGTCTATAGACCAGTTTCTATGAACCCTGTTTCCAGGAATGTTTTACAACTTTCTAGCGAGTTATCACAAAAAAAAACAACCTAATGCGATTTCTCCAATGGCGTCCCATTAATGTGGTAGCTCTTCCTTCGGGTTTCTCCCGATTCAACCTCCCTCTAATTACCAGGTGTTGGATCGCGCGATCTTCGTACGAAGCTTTACGCCTCGTTGCAGAAACAGGCGATCAACCCGGCCTGGGTCGGTTTCATTCCCTCATTCCGCAGCGAATTGCCATCATAGCCTCTTCCGTACATAGAACTTGAAGGAACAAAAGCTGTAAATAAATGAAGGGCTGCGTATCGTACTGTGAAGTTTCAAAGCAAGTTAAGAGAACGGAATATAAAAGAAATGATGAGAGGAAAGGAGTGACAGAAAGATGGATCTTCTGGATTTTGATACTCTGTATATAAATAGAGATGAAAATATTAAACTGCAGGTGCTACAACAGCACACACTTTCTCAAGTTCTCGCAAAGACAAATTTGAAAATTGTAAAAGTTTGGAAATTTTGAAAAAATTCACACATGTTTAATTTTACACAAATCGTGATTTTTACTTTCTGACTCTTACTTCAAAAGAAAAGGAAGTATTGTAATCTTGTGCCAGCAAAGTTTCGACAGAAAAAACTCCTATTGCCGGGACCTGGTAACGGATAAACTCGAAAAAGTGCATAAGTCTTGTTCCTATAAATTAATTCCTTACAAGACATTTGTGTAGTCAGAATCCGTGTTTTGGTGGTCCTTAATACCGAAATATTGTTTCACAGGAAAACGTCTGTGCGTCCATCTATTCGTCTCTCCTTCCTTCCGTCCGTTTGTGGCCAACATTATTAAAAAATTGATATTTATGATAGATTCAAAGAAAATTAAGGTCTTGCGAGTTTGAAACGGATATTTTGATTTTGGGGATACTTTGCATGAAATTTCGTCAGTATAGAAAGTGTCAGTATAGTGTTAAGGTTGCTTATGAGAATGGTGCAGATGCAATTTTGTTGAAATCTTTGATTTTTCGAAAATTGGAAAACTTCAACATTTTTTCGGCATTTTGCGACAACTATAATATTAAAGTTTGGAATTTTCCTTGAATAAATCCTGTTCTGCAGACTTATTTTGAATTAAGGCTCTGTAAAATTTTTCGAAAATTTAGTCGCTTTTGCGTGAAATTTAGGCCTTTTTGAAATAATTTTTTATCTCAAAATTAGCTTCAAGTTTTAAAAAACGTTTCCCCTAGTATGTATCAATGCAACATTTTGCTGACCTCATTTTCGTCGAAATCTATTTTCGAAAATTGTAAAAAAACCTAACGTAAAATTACAAGATTAAAAATATTTTTATTTTAAACAAAATCTTTTCCAAAAATCAGAACTTTTAAAAAATTGCAGCATTGTTGTTTTTCCACATGAAGTTTTACAAGTTTATTGGTTATATTGATATATCAAATATATGACATACTCTGTGTATTAAAGCTCGTAGGAGACGCAGACTTTACAAATAATCAGCCACCAGCCGTAAGTAAATTATTTCCGCATCGCATTCAAGACACATTAAATCTGCTTCAGCAAAAAACACACACACACACTTAACAAAAAAATGTTAGATGAGAAATAGTGTTTTCTAACGGTTCACATCTCAAGATTTTAGTTTATTAGTACGGAAATAACGACAATAAATTGTTACTTCAGTACATTCAGGAACTAATTGAATAGAAACAGTATAATGGACCTTGAAAATTGATTATTGGATAACGCTCACCCTCACGAGCTTGAGGAAAATCGAACACCTTATCGGGAGCACGATCAAAGTGTTTCATTAGAGTCTTTGACAAATGCTTGTGATCATGATTACGATCTAGTCAGAAAGTTTTCTTCTCTTTTTCCATGCCTGTCCAGCTATTCAACATTTTCAACATGTGCCTTCTGTTTTCAAAGAAACTCTTGCGGAAGGAGAAATACTTCAATTATTTGTTGGTATCGGAAATAGAAAATATATATCGAAAGGTTTTAGAGATGGAATGGAGGCTGATGTCTTCACGTAATATATTGGCATATTTCAGTAATGTAACTGCACTTTCGTTAAGTGATCCTGACGTTTTGCATTCTGAATACTGAATATATACTTTTCAAATGTTGATACAGCATCACATGCTGGGCCGAACGTGTCTCCTACTTTAATGATCGGAAAGATGAATGCAGCTGAAAGTAAAAGGGTCCTAATCTTACACTCACCTACCTTTCACCACACTACAAAACTTCGGATGGCATTAAGCAAGATAACCAATTATGTAGAGTCAATTTTGCTTTGTGTTAGGCTCCTTAATCACGTACTTAATACTGCGTGACTGACGTTTCCGCACTTAACCACACTCTGACCAGGACAGCCTGACGCAAAAAAGAAAAAAAAAGAAAAAAAAGAGAAAAAAAAAGAAAAAAAGAAAAAGAAAAAGAAAGAAAAAAGAAACAAAACCTGCTAAAATGAGGTTCTTGAGTTATGTAATCATTAGGGGGCTCAATTCTATGACCTAAAAATGTATGAAATTTCTATGCAATTATGACCTAAAAAGCACAAAAATATGACCTATAAAATTCAAAATACGACTTAATGACTTAACTTTATTCGCTTGCAGATACGCGTAATTACAATTGTTGTAGGCTGCAATTAACGGTTAAAAAGTTCAAAAAGTTTTAATTCTTCGAAGTCATGAAGTCTGAATAATTATTCAGCCTAACAGTTTTTAAAGAATTCATTATCACTTAAAATCAGGATTGTTGCAATTTATTACTACATGCATTTTAAGGTTATTTCGTGAGAATCCTCTCGTATAGTCACTGAGTCTTATAGCAAGAGAAACTCCTATCATCACATGGTGTAAGAGGGGCGTACTTGAATAGAGTTAAATCACTTCAAAAAATTTCTGAAAATCTGCAGGTTCGAAAAAATTTCACTTATTTCACGCAGGTACAAATGTCCGCAATTCTTTTCCAGTACATTTTTTAAATTTTCTTCACACTGTAGGTGCGACAGGTTCTTTTGCTATGTTTTAATTTCTGTTCAGTGCACTTTACCACATCCAATGCACTGCTTAGTTGAACACCTAAAACTTCCAGTAGCGTAATTGCTTCAGATAAAGAATTGGACATTATTTAAACTATATCCACTTTTAATGTAGGGTTTGAAAATAAATCTTGTGTGGAGGACGATTCTGCAAGATCGTAAGAGATTACTTCTCTATGGCATCTACGTTGTTGCAATAGCACATCGCGGCATCAAGCCAAGTTCCCCAACGCGATATAAGTGTTTGGGGAGGTAAAGGCAATGAAGGTGCTTCTTCTTGAAATTTCTGAATGCGAATTGGAGCTTTGACAAACCCTTTCTTAGAGTTGGATATTAATTTATCTACTTCGAGGTAGCTACTTCTAACTTCTTCAGTTACTCTGTGCAAGTCCCTTGGCTGCCTTCATATACGGAGCATTATCATGTACAAATAGAAAAATGTTTTCTCTCTTTTCCCCATTCGGCCACAATTGAATTGTCGAAGAGAACTGCGATGGTGGAATAATTTGCCTTCTCTAACACTTCACATGTCAGGAAAAACGTATTTCTAGGTCGATCTAATTTCAACGTGCCAACAATCACATTTCACACATATCTTCCATCCACATCTGTAGTCTCGTCTATTGAAACACATATCTTACTCTCCGACGCATCGCCTTATTTTATTGAACATTTCTTTATAACAAGGAGTCAGATATTCCTTTCTGAGAGCAGATTCGTTCAGAACAGGATGCTGTATATATTTTTCAAGAAATTGTCTGAAATTGAAAATGAAATTTGTCTGTTGTTGAGTTTCTTGAAAGGAATATTAGACGCTACCATCATCGTGCAGAGATCTTGCAAAAATTGTGAACAGAGTGAATTTGGTGTCGGGATTTCGAATAGCAGACGTTGCCTATTTTCGTGTGTGCAGAATGTCTAGTTACACAATTCTCATGTTTCGCAGTTTTGCAGTGTTGAAGCACAGAGAAGAGTTTTTGGCAGAATCTTTCACTTCACACACTGTACAGAATAATATCACTCCATCGCTACTGAATATTCTTTCACCAAACTCGCGAACAAAACTTAACAACTTCTCACGAACTCAGACTTTCGTCGTAGGCATATTAAAAACAACTGAAAGACTGAAGCAAAGGTGCGAGCTTTTGTGAGATGTGTTTCATGTAAGATGTGACCCGCAATACCAACCTCCCGGAAACCAACCGCCATACATTGGCTTAGGGACTTTTAATTAGAATTTAAGTTGGAAGAGGTAGGGGCCAACCCCAACGTAAATCCCCTATGCAATGGAAGTATATCAGTTAGGGACTTTTTCTTCGCTGGAGATTGGCACGCGTGCTGTCAAAATTAATGTGTGCAACATCCAGCCGTCTATATTGAGAGCTTACGCGAGCGAGCTCGATCCCGTATTTCTTATTTAAAAGCTATTACATTACCTTTCCAGTGCGCGATTTGTTTCCGAGGGAAATTTATATTGTATATTGTGCGTAGTATTATCATCAGTGTCTTGTAATATGAGAAACTTCTCCAGTTAAGCAGAAAACGTGGAAATTAACGAGTGGGTAAAATTCTTCTAAAAGTGTGTAAGTTCAAGAGGGGAAAAAATTCTCGAAAAGAAAAAAAAACTTCCTGAGAGCAGCGTCATAACCAAAGCAGCGAAAATTCTGAGGGGTAGGCTATTAATGTCAACATATTTTTGCATGCCATAAGAATTAGACCACAATGGACACTGTTGGAATCATAATTAATTTTCCTTTCTATATTACAGAGATCTTGTACAACCCTGGATTTTGCAACGAATGAAAATAAAAGGAATCTACCAAAATATGTTACGGCATTACCCTATGTCAGAAATGTGAAAAATTCAGTGGAAGAAAGTTATACAGAATTGTTGGTATTGCAGATACTTAACGTTAAAGAACAGACGCCTTGAAGCAGCCATCCACAATCAAATTAAGAGTGCATGTTGGTCCTCACTGTGATTTGGAGAATGTGAGAGCTGGAAATTACTGAACCATTTCATTTTATCAAAAAATTCTCTCATTTTTAGTAAGTTGCCCCCAGCTGCTTCATTTTGCCTGTTTGGTTCAAGTACGATTGCAAAGTGAAATAAATGAATAAGCTTGAATATTCAATATGATTCTGATATACGTGTGACTTGAAATAT
The DNA here is from genome assembly GCA_011170035.1 of Teleogryllus occipitalis. Taxonomy (NCBI): domain Eukaryota; kingdom Metazoa; phylum Arthropoda; class Insecta; order Orthoptera; family Gryllidae; genus Teleogryllus; species Teleogryllus occipitalis. The sequence continues at coordinate 11,549 of BLKR01016880.1, forward strand.
GTACATACGTATTAAGCACTATATTGTTGCATGACTTCAATATTGCAGATGTGCCCAAAAATTAAAAACTCCTGTCTCAAAGCGAGAAGAAAAAATCTAGTTAAGAGTACAAATTAATTTAATTTACCATTAATGTATTTCAACGTTATTCATAGTATTGTCAGTTGTTCCTATCAGTGCTTCGGTTTTTCTGTTCAGATGAAATATGGTTGCTTAGTGAATTAAGTGAATATGCTTTTAATGAGTTAACATGTGAGTGAAACATACATTACTACAGATTTCATGTATGCAATTGTGGCCTCTGAAATTGCAATATTTCATTTAGATATTTTCTTTGAATGGAACTCGGTTCTTTCGTGGAATTAGTGAGTAAATATTTCATTACATTTTTTGACATGTGAGTCAGTTATATTTAGTGTTTATGTTAGTGTGCAATGTTATTTGGTGGCAATTAATATTTTTTAAAATGTGTTTTTACTTTTCAATAATACATAATTTTTCAAGATGTTGAATAAGTAATTTATATATATTTTATTGAGAAGCCAGAATTCAATTATGATAATTATTGATAATTATCATTTTGATTTGAAAAAAAATATGTGTAATAAAATTGGAAATTCGATGGATATATAATTATTTTTAAAATAAATTTATATTAATAGAAATATTTTTTAAAATAATGTTTAAATTGGCATGGGTCAAATTCTTGAGAACAATTCCGAAATTCAAAGTCGACAGATCATTATTATATGGACTTGAATTATTCGACCAAAGTGTCTTATTGAACAAACTTATTTCGTTACTTTATTAACGAGGATCCTTGTGAAAGACCTTGCAACTCAAAGTACCACCATAGAGTTTCTAGCAGGAAATTTCAATAGAAGTGTATTAAACATGTTACTGATTGTCTCTACGCTACATGAATCTAATCCCACTAATCCAATTGATCTGTACAAGTTTTGTTTACAACGCTATTCCTCTCCCTTCTCTTTACCCCACTCCCCTCCCCCTTACCTTCTCTCTCATCACATTAAACCTGTTTCATGTCAGTCACTTCCATCACGTGTTTATATAATATTTATTCTTAAATTCTATTTACATAGCTAACTTATGGCCTAGCTTACAAACTAGATACTTACAAACTAATCTAAATCTACTTTGTCTTACATCCTGTCTTTAACAACGAACATTATTTACATTATTTACAATAAGCAGTACATACACATATAAAACAAAAACATACATTTATAAATATTACACATGAAATCATTTAAACACTATTTACACTATACATGCTTGTAGTCACCTCATTTAATTAATGATTTGAAGACGAATATTTGGTACAAACTATTGCAATGTGACCGCTGCCTTTCGGCAGTAATAATCGGACGTTCGCGCTCAAACGCATCTTCCGCTGAATTCTGTTTATTCTGATCGGATATGACCAAGTGTAAAATGGCAAAATATGCCGACTGAACACAAATGTTAGACCTTTCGTCTACAAAGACTCGCTTGCGGACACGCTTCACGCTAGAGCGCCCAGTGAACTCCAATGTTAAATACCACTCTCGTCTGGTTGTCTGAGCGGTGAAGAATTAATTTGTTTTGAGAACTGAGGACAAAATACAAAACCTTGAGCAGATTATTGAAGGCGGAGCCTGTATAATCCATTGACGTTCTCATCATAATACTTAAATATTTATAGGCGTGGTTGAATGACAAGGGCGGATCTCCATAATAGCTCTTAATGTGTGCAGAAGGAATTACGATGGGCATTCCGTGCCAGACAATCGCACCGCTTATCTATTGTCGTCGGCAACAGTTCATGATGTGTTCATGAAATCATTAACAATTCATAATATTCAAGCATACGATTCTATTGTATAGATAGGTTAAAGTATATAATAACGAATAATTTTCAGAATACCACACCTTCTAGGTCTCATAAAAAAGGTGCGTGAAGACAGTTGTTTGTTCTAGCAGGATTTTGAGGAGTGAAATTTTGAGATGATTATAGCAGTGAACGACATTAACAAATAGGAAGGTCACTAATGAAAGACATTACGTAAGTGTGCCTGCTAATTTTGTGTTCTCTCTGTGTAGCGATGTTATATCAGAATCTGTCACATTATTGATAGTAATCTTGCTTTTATAAACCTGCCAATACATTCATTTCTGTATAACGTAAGGGTTACTTATGGGATTACAGTAATATGTGTGTACGAACATTTCTATTGTTGTTCTTTCCATATGTACAAAATCATTGTTGGTTCATTGGTATTTTGCGTGACTTATATCATTCTGTCTGGTTGGTTGGGTTCGAATATCACATTTTGCTTAGCAAATATATTTCTTCAATGAGCTTTCAAAGCAATGGTCTATTAAGCCATGTTTTCGAAATGAAAATTGACAACATGAAATTTGTCCCAGGTACCACATCTGTGACGTTTCATGGAACGTCTCTAAGTAAAGAGTTTCAATTGATTGTGTATACTCGCATTTTTTTTATTGCAAAATAAAATTTAGTGTAACATATAAAATACATCCAGCAAGTAAAATACATTTTGGTTGGTTTGCTATTGTGACGTCGTATTTAAAGCATAATATTATCAGCATATCATAACATTCTCTAATTATTACTCATTATTTCATTGTAAGAAGCAGGTCCACATATCACTTCTCATTCGTGGTTGTTAACGTACCGATATAGATTGACAATAAAAGAAGTACAAGACGAAATGAAAGTTCGGAATGAAGAAATAAAAGAATGATTTGTTGTCGAACAAAGTTGTAATAGTCACGATACAATGAGATACAGACGTGAACAGAGAACCAAAACATATTTATGAAAGGTCACTACCTTGAACAGAGGCGAACATACGAAGTTCAACCCTTTAGAAATGTGATATTAAAACGGTGGAAATTTAAAAATTAATACAAACATTGCTGCTAGAAAATAGAAACATAACTAGAGGGAAAACGAACATAATTATGCAAATAATCTCCTTCTCAACCTAAAAGTTGGTAGAAAGCGTAATGTCTACCTAATGATCTATAGTTATTACATCACTGGTTGGACTAGCTGATAGGGGAATTTTCGTTAATAACTGATTTTTTTGAGCTTGGAACACTTTTTAGCTCAATATCTTATCGATCCAGGGTAAATATCGTGTTAGATGACCGACGATTTTACATCATTTGCCTACATTTAAAACAAAATTTCTAGACTCATTTACTGAAATTCTGAATTAAATATTTCATGTTGACATTTCCTAATCCAGCAATTCAAGGAAGTTGTAGAGATTGTCGTCGGCAACATACTTGAAAATACTTCATCTTTTGATTTAAAATTTCCTTAATGTCCGGATTTATGAAAATGTCCACGATTGAGAAATTATTGGTATTTTTGAAAGGGATTTTTATGGATGTCTTGTTTGTCGCTAGCGTGGGTTTTAAAAATTCAAAAGGAGGAGGAAGCGGCCGTGTCGTAGCGTGAATAATAGTGGATATACCGGTGGCTGCAGCAGTTACAGTGGCGGTGGCGGATACAGCTGCAAAGGTGAACCTGGTAGTGGATGCAATGAAGAAGGCGGCCAAGACGTCGGAGGGGGACACAGCTGCAAGTCACGCTGCCAACCAGCCTCATTGTCACTGTCCTATGATAGCTAATAGACTGCTCACGGTGATCCTGCAGGCAGAAATATATGGCAAAACTTACCATTTAATTACATGTAGAAAGAAAATTTCAGTCACTATTTGCGGATAATTGAACGGATGTCATTTTTACCGTTTTTTTGCGTAATCTATACACAACTTTCGTTCATTAAATATCATTCTTTTTTGTCTCTGGTCCTTCAGACAGTGGTCGTGTATGACCCGTTGCTATGTAGCTAGTGTCGCAAATCTGTCAGCGTCGGGACTGGAACCCTAAGACGCTCAACGATGTTGTAGAGAAAATGATGTTTCCCTTGAACTGTCGCAATCCATGCCACCCATCCCGCAGGACTCGGACTTGCAATCTCCAGCTCTACATACTTGGGTTTTACTTCAATTTTCTGTTCCGCGTAGACAGGCATTTCTACCTAAAAACGATGACCACGGAAAATGCCTAGTCATGGCGTCCTCTGCCCTACTAACCGGCCACGTGTTGGCTACATGGTTGCGCGGGGGGGGGGGGGTCTTTCGCTCGACCGTCGGCATCTCCCAGGTTTCGCTTGGTCGCTTGCGCCACCCACTCCTACCGCCCCACCGCACCGCGCCGCACCGCCAAAGGCGTTTGACAGCTGCCCGCTCGATCGCGCATTGAAGTCTCCAGTGGACGCGACATTTGCTTCACAACGCGGCGTGCCCACACCACATTTCGTAATTGGTTGTCAGACACTCAGGCTTCCGGCACATTGCTCTGAAAAGAATTTTGCAAGTAAATGCTTTATTAATAATAACTTGAATGGAAATGACTACGGTTCATTATTTATTTATATAATGTCAGATGTAATAAAATACTATGTAATGTTTGGAAAAGTTACGGTGCTTATTTAATAGATTCATCGCTTATGACATTTTGCTTTTCACGGAAGTCTTAGCATTACTAACAATATCATAAATGAAGATGGATATTTATTTATGTAGATACCATCAAAAATAGTAAAATTGTGAGATTTGAGACATTCTCTTGATTCTCTTACTAGTGATGTAGGATTCTAGGATGTCACAATGCAGAAACGTCTTGCAAGTAAAAACAGTAACAAATGAAAATGTCTTTGGTTTATTATTAATTTATATAACGCCAGAAGGAGAAAAACACGATATATAACATTTGAGAGAGTCTGCTTGCCTCTTGTAATTAATTCGCACATAAGCTTGTGGTTCTTAAAAATATAAAAATCATTGACGGTTTTATTTAGTTACGTAACGTTAGAAATAGTAAACATTCGAGTTGTTGCATTGAAAATAATTTTGTTATGTAAATTGATTATTAGAAATATCTGATGTTCAATAATAGTTTGGTTGGACGCTTATTCTTTTTAACTGTATTTTTGTACTTTTTATTTGCACTTAACATGGTTTCGCTCTATTTTTATTTTAGTTTGTTTTACTTTTGGTTCCAAAGATATTCAAGACATTTTATGAGGCGGATTTGTTAGCTGATATTTTTCTCATTACTTTGTTTTCCTCTTTTAGTTATTCACCTCTTGTGTAACGGTAATAACAAAAAAAGTATATTTGAAATTAGAAGAAGAAATTCATCGACATGTTTAAGGCAAATAAATTACTTTTATTTGCCACTTCGATAAAAATGTTTTTGTAGCCTACCATTGTAGAGCTGGCCATTTAACATTTTGTTTCTAATAAAACTGATTTGTCACATCGTAAACAGGATTTACGCAGTTGCAGTACGCGGATACGAGAATAGGTCTAAACTACCATTCCTGTCTAAAATACTCTGACCAAACCCGACATCAATTTCACATGAGAAAGACACCTGAAAAGCACAACAACAACTCTCAATCCAAAACAAAAAAATACCTGCAAATAGAAAGGCACGTTAAACGAATGTGTCGGCACAAAAGTTATCACGACCTCCCCCCTGCAGCCTCGTGCGAGCGCTTCGGGCAAGAACAATTGCCGACAGTGGGGCGAAAGTGACGTGTAGTCGTCGAAAGTGGGGTGGGAGCGGAACTAGCATGCAGAACACGCATTAACCTACTGCAAGACACGTGAATTTTTGGAATTCGAATTTGGATGACCGGTCCAAGAAGATGATATTTCCAATGTTGTTTAAAATTATGAGATTTTCCTTGAAAATGAGAAGAAAAGAATATTTCGTTTAGTATAACAAGGGAACAGATCCAAAAAACTGACAGTTCGTAAGATATGAATGAAAAAGAGCTGTACTAATGTTCACTTTGGAACAAAAACGAGACAGCTGGTCATTCTAGTGACAAACGTAGTTTAACGAACATTAAAGATGTCCAAGAGTGGGCAATAAAAGCTGTTCCTTCCAGATAATGTTCGGTTTTGTAACGAACTTGGCGTAAGAAGATAATGCTAAGGGCGATGAGAGTGATTAAGATCGGATGTTAGACGAAGAATAGACAACAGAGAAAATAATAAACTATCAAGAAATATTTATTTACTAATCTCTATTTATTAAATCCGAGTTAATTTTGTATCAAAAAGTTTTTTATAATTCCTAAAAACGTTTAATTGTAGATCTCTCTTTTTTCGCCGAAGTCTTCATTTGTTATTTGAATGATCGAAATTTGTATTAAACCAACAATCTTATCTTCAATTTTCTGTCGTTTAGTTCATTACAACGTCCCTTCCATGTTTTAACCTGATTTCCTTACATTCGCACCACTGCTACATCTTCAGGGAAACGTCTTAGAGGTAGAAGGACTGAGATTTTGTTCTTACTGATAAAAACGAAAAACACTAAATTAAACATAAAGATAGAAAATAGTCATTGGGTTATAAGTCACCATCTAGTGCATAACTAATTCAATTGCTTTCTCTGCAACTAGTGTGCAAGGTAAAGTTTGGAATTGGGAATATTAGGAGGTAGCATATTTTCGTAAAGCCAAAATTATTCATTTGATATAAATCGCTCTGTAGAGCAACCTCGATAAATTCAGTTTTATTTGAAAGAGATTGAACATAATTGTGCAGTATGTGAATCGTTTGCAAGAACATACACGGGTGTTTTTCTGCTGCATCTAACACTAGTTGTAATTTTTTTTCAATTTATTGGTTTTTTGATGGTAGGTACATGGATTAGTTGTTAACAACTTTACATATGTATTTGTTTTTTATTAACTAACTTAAACTTAACTTATAATTAACTTACAATTATCTTACAACTATTACAATGGAAGAGGGATCCCTTGTGGGCCCTCTAATCAGGTTCCAGTTCAGCGAATTTGATTGGAAATGAGGGATAGGCATATTTATTTGTAATTCTAGTTTGATGGATGGGATTTTTGCAGAGTCTGAAAGGCAGTAGGGAGGGAATTAAAGTTGGTGGAAAAATAAGCTATGTGCTGTGATAACGGTTCGAGGTTAAATTCCTTTTGGAGTTGGAGGTTGGAAACGAACCATGGGGCGCTAGCTATTATTCTAAGGAACTGATTCTGTATTACTTTAATTTTGTTAATGTAGGTTTTGGAGGCGTTAATCCATATTGGGCAGGCGTACAGTAGTAGAGGTCCTATGAATCTTTTGTATATTAACATGGCGGAATTGAATGGTACCGAGCTATTTTTGTGAATTAATGGTTGTAGCTGCAGTAATTTCGTTTTAGCTTGAATTAGTTTGTTATCTATGTGTTGCTTCAAGTTTAGCTTGGTGTCTAGTTGAAATCCGAGATATTTAACCGGTTTGTTGGGGGGTAGCCATTCTATTGTGTTGTTGTTCAGTGT
>BLKR01016881.1:0-18934 GCA_011170035.1 Teleogryllus occipitalis
CAGAAATGTATGAACAAAATCAGAGGTTATGGAGAGGGATTGAAAGAAAGTATTTGTCACCGAAACCTACGTCTAAGAGACCGGCGTTCTCCGCAAGGTTAAGTAAAAAAAAGGCGTGCCTCCCTCCGAAGTTGGCATACCACCGTGCACTCGAGTCCGGTGGGTGGCTACTGTTTCAGACTGAGAGGATAAGGCAGAACGTATGGCCATAGACAGAGCAAGAGTTGCCAAAGTGTTACCTTTTAGGACCAAAGGGCACAGAGATGCTGGAGAATGAATAATAATTTCAACGTCACACATTCTTAATAAGAATAATTGAATAATAAAGGTTCATGCTCAAAAAATGTTCAATTTTTCAACACAATTGTGACCAGTAATACTCCAGAATTCAGTAAGACAAATTTACCAACGTCCTTTTTATTGTAGGTTTCGGACACTAATGAATAATTTTTATAACGAAATCCATCAGTTAAACTGGTACTGTGAAATAATACTTAAAAAAACTCATACGTTGATATAAATTATTCTGCATTCATTTATGCCGAATTTTAGATACCGTAGGAAACAGTGAGAATATTAATAATAATAAAAACAACAACAACAATTGTGGTTAAACGCAAAGGCGAGGCAGGGTGACGGAACGCCTGGCGTATAGGTTGACCCGCAACACTCCGCAATTGAAAGAACGAAAGGCCTGACAAGACATTTCCTGGAGCGGAACATTCAAGTTAAAAACATGTAACACCGCCCTAGTGAAAGTGAAATCGTGTACAGACATGTCGTCTGTCAATAATGCAGATTAGGGGTCCTGAAACTGTGATATCTATAATTGTCACCACCCTGTCACCATTTTTGGACGCAATTACGCATAGAAATATATTCCGCAACAGTAAAGAAATTCAAGTTGTAACCATGTTACTGACTAACCAATGCATTTTAATAATTAAATTTGTTCAAAGAATTGGTCATCTCGACAGGGATCCCCTTTACTCCATCCCGGTCGGGGTGACAAATTCTTGGAACAAATTCAATTATTAAACTGTGATATGTCAGGAATAGGCGGTGGGTTTGTACGTGGTACATTGAGAATATTTGAAGCAGAAATTCAACACTTTACTGAAACGTTCGAGAACACTCTAGATTTATAATTTTGAAAGAAATTGTGGCAAAACTGTGAATGGCAAGAAGATGGAATTATGAAAACATCCATTCGTTACGTGGGATTCGAAGATGAAGCTTTCTGCTCCGAGTACTTGCTACCAGTTTCAAGTCCCTGCGCCACCAGCACCGCGTGACAATTAAAATGCGAAATTCACGGTCTCGCGGTCCTTGGCGGACTACTCTTCTTATGTATGACCTGCTTTAAATAGTCGACGCGTCAGCACATCTGCGTTCTCAGCAAGATCTCTTGACTTCACCTCGCCAACCAAAATGTTCACCAGCATTTCTGTCCACACTATTTGTCCACTTTACGAAAGTTCGCTCTATTCTATTTTTTCGCTTAAAAAATGTCTCTCTCAAGGCAAGCGCTGAATGGTATTCTTCCCTACTTGTTGTTCCTCGCTACGTACCGGAGCTGAGCTTTCCACTCAGAGCGTCATTTTTCGAGTTTTCAACATTAGCATCGCAACGTTAGTGGTTCACAACTTGCATGCTGACAAACTTGAGCGCGTTTCAACACGCGCAATCGATTGGGAATATTGTTTCTTACGAATCGGTGATCATCAAAACGGATTTATTCAAGAGGAAGGGGCGTATATTTTCCAGCAATATAATACTACATTGTAAGAATCATATTAATCAGTCGTCAGCATCAACAGCCCGAGACAGAAATCCATATATAATAATTCTTACTTATTTTACGTTACAACCCCATTATGTAATAACCTCAAACAAATTTAACACTAATACACAAGTTCCAATACAGAGAAAAAACTGTTTTTTATAATGATATTAATGGTAACAATTGTAGTTTTTCTTTGTTTATATTCCCATCTCAGTGGAATTTTTCGTTTATTTCCCTGCATCTAATGAGGAATTACTGAGATGGTCCCTCTCTTTGTCTCAGCACAATACACGCAGCTTTTCTCCACTATCTAAAGAGGTTTTTACTCTATACGTTAAATAAAAATTAATAAATAAAAAGAAACTCGTCCATTGCTTTTAATTTCTGACAAACCATTCTTTTTAATTTTTTTGTTCCAGATCGGACATCACAGTATGAAGTCAACCATGAAGCAACATTCTTGAAACCATGTCTGATTCGCCGATAAATAAAAACAACCGTTTTGACAAAAACACATCGGGGGAAATTCTAATAATGAATGAATTCCACCTATCGGTCTCAAATGGAAAGCTGGAAGCCATATAATACTTTTTCAAGTTCCATTGGGTTAATTAATTATGCTTAAATTTTCTTACTAAATTGCATTCAGCTAAACACTCATTTCGTCCAATTTGAAGGGAGGAATAGATTGCTCGAATATTTAACCATCGCGCGGACATTAGACGAATATATTAATTACACTATTTAGTCAACATTACATTTATACGCGCTTAAATTAGCAAAATAAATTCAACGCAAAAGTATGCACGGAAAGGCAACAGTAATATGGGATGAATGAAGTTGGCTCCACCCCAAAAAATTGTTTATGTTACACGTGCTAATTTTTAGGGGCTGCAACAAAAGAAGTTACATGTATTGCGAATATTTGTACGCTGCTTTTCATAATAAAGTACACAATTGACTCCATACTTATGATTCTAATAGTTCGTCATGTGGGATATATTTCCCCCTTGTGTATCACTTATATTGTTATATGTGAATTTGTATCACTCGCAGTGAATAGCATGCGAGACGTCGTTGTTATGAAGTGAATTAAAGAAGCACACACTAAACATGGTTTTGTTTAAACAAAAAAGCAACAACAAACAACCCTCAATAACACGGTAATATTCCCATACATGCTTTCGATAAGAACAGCTATCTCTGTAATAGGATCAATTGAACAGCAGAAGTCGGTAAGCTGTTTTCATTTTTAAAGATACATTAATTTTCTTCTGTTTACGATATTGATATATGGTCACACGCAAATGACAGAACAATAAAATAACCTGTACTCTACTCCATGATTGGAAATTTCGTCCAATTACAAAGTATCACGTCTTTCGTTAAAAAAATCGCACCGGTGCAGTATTTGTTTCTTAAGAACGTACGCAAGATAACTTACTGCATTTATTGTCAATGCAAATTAGAGATTCAGTGTCTGCACCTTATCCTTGCGCAGGCTCTGGCCCACCTTTTTGAATTACTGGGTAAAAAGACAAGCCCAGAAAACAAACAACAAACGCTCTTTACCGGAGATTATATTGAACCATTATTTTCGCCGAGATGAAAAATTCACAAGGATGTGTAGAGAAAGAAGAACAAACAAAAACAATTTTAACTGTCGAGGAAATACTGAACAGCAAATTCTGAAGGGCAATACTCACTATTGCGACGATCTAAAATAAAATTTGCTTATTTGGTACAGACTTTCTCCCTGGACTTTTCGCTCGCATCACTTCTGAGTTCGCTAATGGAACGTCACAAAAAGGAATTTGCTTTAATGTCACAGACGTTTAGTACCCTAAAGAAGAGATCAGCCATTTATTTAAATCGTTTCTTCTCTTTGCGCGAACACACTGTATGTGCATTTATGCGAGTTAATGTATAGAGCTCTATCCATACAAACAGTTTAGAGAGAAAATGGGGTTGTTTATAAGCAAATTTTGTTTAGTCAAAAATTATATTAGTAAATATATCAATACTAACAATAGTAATACACTAGACAATAGTAAATATGTCTAATTCATGTCGAAGATTACGAGGAGTTGTCTAGAAACGAAGAGTCATACGATATAGTGAACTAGTTAGTGGAGGTCGATGTCATGTACATAGCGTAAGAGACCCTGTCAGGTGTAGATAAACATACTAAGGATACGAATGCCTTAAGAGGGCAGACATACAGTCGAGTGTAGGACATTTCATTCAAAATCTCGATATCGATATTTTGTAGCATTACATAACTTTTTCTATTCTACTTGTGTACTCTCTATACAGTGCTGAAGGAGAAAGTGAAATTAAGTTTCCAGACAAACGTATGTAATGTAGAAATCACACACTTTTTATTGAATAAATTAAGGACTAAGCTTACTCAATACGAGTTATGTGATTATAATAATTATGTAAAATATAAAATAATCTTCATAATTGAACTGAATATCCATTTGAATTATTGCTATTTATCCATTGGTGCCAGTGTTGCAGCACAGGTCTTACAAAAACCTTCAATTAAAAGACATCTTTACTTACAATGCCTAGTAATGTGCACAGAAATTAATGCAAAATACGAATCCGAAATACTTAAAAATAACGCAGTCACAACGGAGTCAGTGGAAGTAGGAGGTACACGTAAAGGATGGTTGACGTTCCTGGCCATTTAACTGAAATTAGAAGAAGTGGCGCGAGAACGGTGTAGGAAGTATTGCCGTGCGCAAGCGGAACAGAAGCCAAGCTTCAAAATAGCACGCTGATTCCACTGCAGGAGAACGGCGACAGATGCTACAGAACAAGTTTCATGTTACTTCATTCATTACCGCTAAAATCTCTTTCCAGTGCTCCTTTTTGTTATCTTTCAGTTTGAAAGACATCAGTAAAATACAGACGATCAAAAACGTTTACGAAACGACTGAAAGCTGTACTTCACTCGTATAAAATTAGATTAAAACGGGATAAATTGAGGAACTTTAAGTATTACTGAAGTATTAAGTGTTCCTGTTTTTCTGTAATATTTGTTAGTAGCCACAATCATTTAAAAAATGAAGAGACGTGTGAACCAAATTCTTCAGACAGTTAACCACACGTAGAATTAAAGGGAGCCATAGCGTTTCAAGACCTGTAGTAGAACACAGAGCTGGAACTCTGTGGACTTCCCGGTGTCGATCAACCAGTGCAAGTTCTGATTCGTATTAATGGTCCACTTCTCTGCTTTTCACTGCTCTGATAAAACTCCACTGACATTTCTAATCCTTGAATCCGCTAGGCTATGATAATGAAATATATCAAACAAACCGAAGATAAATTAGCTATAAAAATACACAACAGCAGTCACAAATTCCTCGTCAAATCATGAACCTAAGTAAATCATTCTACAAAATTGGTCGGGGCGGGAGTGTTTTCCCCCTACGCTTCCGATTAGAAGGACGATTCCCGCGCGTGTCCCCTGCGGAAGGCGTGACCAGGTGGTGGCGAGTGTGTGGCCGTGGCGTGGCGTGGCGTGGCGGGGAGGTGGGGGCGTGGCGGGAGTCGGGGTGGCTTCGCCCTACAAGTCCGTGGCCGGAGCAGCAGCGCCCGTCTTCGCCGCTATCACCGGCTGGCCGCCCGGCACACCGCCAGCGTTATTTCCAGGACGGGCCGGCGCGCTGGCAGGGAGAGAGAGGGAAGGACGAGGCGGGCAGTGGCCGACGCTGCGGGGACGACAGCACCGCCGCCACCCGAGAGCCCTCTACCAGACGACGTGACAAATAGCTGGGACGAAGCGCGTTGCAGCCACTTCTCACTAGAGAGGGTTTGCACGGCGGGAAGCACCACGTCGGGTTCGATGTGAACACTCTTTTGAACCTCTGTGCGTGCGCCAACTTCAACGTCACGATGGAATTATTTTCGAGATCGATATTCCACAAGAATTATCGTTTGTTACCACCTGACCTTTATCGTATACGATACAAGTCAAGTGATCACGACTAAGGGAATATTTGATGGTTTTCACTTTAAAGGAATAGAGAAAGTTACGTAATTCTTCACTGCCCCGCACTCTCAATTTTGCGAGTTTCAAAGCGATACGTGAATTTTAAGGGGTACTCTCGTAGGATAATTTCAAAATTTCTCAAATTCGACTCCACATTATTGCTACACATTTTTTTTTGTTCCACTAGAGCAGAATACAATTATAAAAATGGCACAGGTACAATCCTCAGTAGAATGGGAAAAAATTTGGAATTGTTTGGACATCCTCTTCCATTAACTACATTATTCAAGATCCAGTTTTGATCAAAAACAAAAATACAAATTGTTTTTATTTGTAGTTTTGCGTAATTTTGAGTTAGTTGGAAGCATAGTTTCAATGTTTTTCGAACTTGTCATCTACCTCCAATATTAGTTTCATTCATATTTTCATTCAAGTGATGCTATTTTCATAGAAACAGGACTCTGCATCAGACATTCAGACCCTGCCGGGTGTACAGAAGAGGCTTACGAGAGCAAAACTTACGGACGACTCGCGCTTCTCCTGCGAAGGCTGGAAACGGTTCGTTGCACTCGCAGATATTTGTGCGAGCGTCGAAAACACTGAGAGGTCTAAAGGATCATCCAGATTTACTTAACTTCCTTGAAAGGATTACAAAGTCATACATTGCGTTTACAGCAAGTTTAACTGCGAACTCTCTCAGTGAAAACAGTTTACACTAGGATATTGTCATCAATGCTAAAGTATGAATTTCCTCAACAATTGGATGAAATTGGAATAAGCATTTTATACTTTCGCATGCAATGCAGTACTTACATCTTACTTCTCAGAGGAAGAACTCGCCTGTTTAAAGATCGGAGAACTTCAAACATTTCAGATTGTTTAATGAATTTTCGGGATATGGAAAGACATCGGCGTTTATAAGTGGAATTAATCTTATCAGCTCTATTTTATGGTCAAGTTTCCCAATAAATCAAGAAAGAAAAATAAAATACTCAGTATATCAAGAACAGTAGTTATACGCTCCACAAAGATGCGGGTTATGACGCCTTCGTCAAGAATTCAAAAGCGAAGATCTGTAAGAAATTTTAATGAACCTTCTCAAGCCTTTGTGGTTTTATTTGATCACATTTTCCTGGGATAAGATTTGAAAATTGAAACAAATACAAAATAAAACATAAATAATAAATTCCTCCCCAATTTGATGAAACGATACGGATAGAAGGTTTGTGTTCAGCATTTTTTATCGTCTATTCTTTCTTTCTTTCTTTCTAAAATCCGCGTTTCTGAAAGAAAGAAATTGTATTTGAATATAAAAGATGGAGCAGTAATGCACAAAGAACACATGAGGTCAGGAACAAGACAGATAACCTTTGGCGTATACGTTTAGTACAACCCTAGTAATTCTTTATATGTACAAGTGTGCACATTTAGGTATTTGTGTTAGAAATTCGTGGTGTGTGAAAGCAGCCGTTCTCGCCTCTTTACGTCCGTTTTCACTCGCGTGCTGTTAACATGTCTGGCGCAAAGCATTCGCGTACGGACAATTTCCACCGCATTTCATAACTTGGTCTACGGATGAACATTAGAACTTCGCTATTCGCATGGACCTAGCACGTTGTGTGCTTTAAGTGACTGTAAGTCTGTGTTAAGTCACTGTAAGCAAACAACATGTGATTTGTGTTGTGTCATATAGCTGGACTGTGGTGGTGTCAGAGAGAGTCTCCTGTAATGTACTATAATTACGTGTGTTAGATCTATCGGCCAGAGTGGACAATTCTTTAGGTCTCCACAGTAAATCAGGGGCTTCTTCGTGCATCCAGTGCTACGCATTACTGGACTCGATTTCCAAATGTACAGTGTGTATGTGCCCTTACCTTCACGCGGCACAATAATGTTTACTTCAGAAGTGTATTGTGTATTTCTCTTTCAGGCGCCGAAGCTGTATATCAAATTCATTTTATTGAATGCGTTTTTTGAAAGTGGCTCTCCGTTTATACCACCATGCATCTCACCCAAATCCTGGACTTGTTAGGTGCGGCCCTTCAGCTGAGCTCCGTACGGCACCATGCTGTGCACAAATAATTTTGCGTTTTACATTCCACTCTCTCATTTTACAATACACAGTTCCCAGGACATCTGAATTTGCTTGCAGACAAACCAACTTGAATTGTAGTATCACATTTTAGTCATTTAGCGATGTTTTACTGCAGGAGTTCTCAAACTGTCCCACACATATTGATGGAAGTTGTGTGATGTTGGCGAAATGAATTTCGAGGGTTCTGAGTCACGAACAAAGAGTTATATAAATTTCGAAAAGTTTAGAAAAAGGTTCAGCAAAAAATAAAAAATAAAAAAATATTACGAAAAATATAATTCCAACAAAGAAACCAAACTGCGGGAAAATCAGAAAAATCGAAATATTATAAGAGTTCTGAATAGCAGTCAAAGAGTTTTAGAGTTCCCAAATAAGTTCAGTAAAAGCCTTCAAAAAATAATCAAATTATTGTAAAAATCAACATGTAGCAACTCCTCCTACCATTTTTCAGGCTGTTCAGAGCTACGTCAAAAGTAATAAATAACGACCAAAGGGTTCTGACGAAAGTTCTAATGAACATTTGTATTCCAAAGTTCAACAGGGGACACGAGGTGTGGCTATAAAAACAAGTGACTGATTTTTTCTAAGACAAACAGTGCGAACCTAAAGGACAAACGCCACATACTCGAATCACCTGCCATCCCTCCTCCACATTCCAGCAGGTGTGACGACCGTAGCCTGCTCAGTCGAGCCACGGCCTTCGTTCCTATGGGATCGTGTACCAGCCTCTCGTCATAAAAATGGTAGCCCTCTGAATAGAGCAACGTATTAACGTGATTTTTTAGTGAAACTTGCCAAGGCAGAAACACAAACATATTCTCTCCTTAAACAACGGTGGTGAGTGTATGTCACGCACACGCGATTACGAGTGGCATAAACGGATCAAAGGACGAGAAGAAATCGAAGATGATCCACGTCCAGGACATCCTTCCAATGCGAAAACCGACTATAATATTGAAAAAATAGGCATTATCATCCATGAGAGTATCTGCGCAGTTGCCGAGACTGTAAGTCTACAAAGAATCAGTTCGACAGATTTACATGAACATTTTAACATGAGGAAAGTTTGTTCCAAAATGGTACCCAAGATCCTTACGCTTGAACAAAAGGTCTTCCGGATGAATCTGTTCTGACATTTTGAAAAACATAGAAAAGGATCCTAAACTATTGGAAAGAGGACTGACAAGTAACAAATCGTGATTTTACCAACGACCCGGAAGCTAGGCGTTAATCAATGCACTGAAAGAGCCCGCAGTCACTAAGAATGAAGAAAGCTCGTATGTCCAAATCAAAATTGAAAGCCATGATTTTTTTCGACATCCGAGATATTCTGTAGGTAAATTGGTGCCTGAGAGTCAAAAAGTGAAAACGGAATTTTACCGTGGGGTTCTAACTAGTCCCCGTGAGCGAGTAAGAAGAAAGCGACCTGAGTTGAGGAAGAACCAATCGTGGATTCTTCGCCAGGACACGCTCCGGAAGATACTGCACTGATCGTTTAATCGTTTTTGGCTAAGCAAGGTGAGTTGTTGGAACATCCACCCTTCTCACCACACCCAGCCTCATATGACTTTTTTATGTTTAATAAAGGAAACATTGAAAGGAACTAGGTTTGAGACAATTAAAGCTGTGAAAGAAAAAGTGACGGAGACCATGAAAATCATTTCAGAAAATGACCTGAAACACTGTTTTGAACAATGGAAAATTCGAATGGAGAGATGGGGATCATGGGAGGCAATATATGAGGTTCGGCTAGAAAGTAATGCTCATTTTTTTCTCCAGTAATATTCACTGGAAATTTCCACACACTATTCCACACATGGTTATTCTACTGGCTATATTTTTCCACATAATTTCCATCGACTTGTACAGCCTTGCTCCAGCGTGAAACAAGGGCGTGAACGCCTTGCCGGTATCAAATTCTTTCCTGGCGGTGTTGGCTTTCCTTCACATTGGGTCATCTTCAATTTTTTCCTCCGCAAATAGCATTTTTCAGTGACTCCAAGGAATGGAAATCGGAGGGGAATAAATACGTACTGTAAGGTGGATGGGGAAGCACAGTCCTTTTGTGACAGTGCTTCTGTAGTTGTGACACGTGTGTAGGGGTGCGTTATGTGCAAGAACAAGCTTTGTCCACAACTCTTCTGGAATTGAACTCGCGGAAAATGCTTGTTTAGGGTTTTCAGTGTTGATGTAAGAATCTGAATTAACATTTGGGCATAACATCAACATGAATGATACCATCAATATCCCAAAAGACAGTGATCAGCATGTAAGGACTCGTCGCTGTAGCGGAATGCCCGGAGCGCGGCAAATCATGGAGATCGCATTCTTCGCTTTTCGAAGCTCTAACTCGTTCACCCAAACGTCCAACGGTATTCCTGGCGACAGCAGAGGTACCAAGCACTCCACATAAACGTTTGTATATGTTCACAACAGCTTCCTTCTCCGCAACGAGAAACTCAATCAGAGCTTGCTGTTAGTAACGTATGTCGTTTACAGCCGCCATTTTAACAGTTCGTTAAAGAACTGCCATCTGTAGGAGAGACTTTAAACTTCGTAACACTAACGTTATAAATACGAAACTTTGAAAAGTTAACGACCACAACTGTCTGGCATTAGTACTGCATGAAGGGGAAAATGTGGGGCATTACGTTTTGACCAATCTTCCTTTTTCAGGGAAAAATGATAAAAATTGTTAAAAAAAGTGACAGCAAAAATGTTGGTGTTTTCTACCCACACCTCATATATTACACATTTCGAATTAGTTTTCGTTGTATATTAAAATAAACAATAAAATATGATTTTTACAGTTATGTCAAGGAGTTCTTTATCGAGAACGTTTGTCAAAACTGAAATAACAGCAATTTTCATTTTGCCTCTTTGTGTTATTCGAAGAGAATCACAAATGTACAAACGCTTAATTTTCTTAGTTGTGGTGCCTAAAAAACAGAGTTTCTTTTCTTGAAATTATTTAATATGAGAATTTAAAGTTTTTTTTGTACACTCATCCCTTAAAGCTACCACTTCTGTACAGTTAATCCTCCATGAATTTAAGATTCTCAGACTAAGTCGGTAACGCACACGATTCAATACTTTAATTAACAATCACTAATAATGAGCAATGAACGTGGCAATAATGGTTACGGAACTGCCAATGTTTACATTTCTTTTACACAATTATCAGTAAGAGTGTCCGCACGAAGAAAGTTTTTGTTCCCGCTTTATAATATAGAAATGGTTGCTTTACAAGGTAAGTGTGCAAAAAACATTGAATGTACTTGGGCCAAAATTTAAATCTCTTTTAACTTTGACTTAATAGTACTAATATTCCTTTCGTAGTAATAACGGATATACCTGACGTCACATTGTAGTGTTACAGAAAATCGAAGGCGCCGAAGGATTTTATTGTCGACTCAAGAGGCGTCAGTAAGCTTGGCGTTTATTTTTTTGCAGCAAAACTGACATTGGATAGTAGCTTTACTTCTCTTTCGATGGGTGTTACAAATTATTTTTAGAGCTCAAACAAATTTGAAAGCACACGGCTTCAATTGTGCCTGAACCCAAGAATATAACAGTACAATACCCGCCCGACTCAATATTAACTGAAGCGCAATTGAAGCAGCAGTTTTCACAATTTCATGAATGACAAATTGTAATATTGCGAAGTACCCGGGTTAGTGATCCCAACTCTATCTGAAGGCGATTTATTTCCTTTGCTTCTGCAGAGTAAATGTATATCTTCACTCTCTCAGTCCAAACAACCCCACATTTCTGATATTTTGCAAGAATTTATTATCAACTTTCAAGGTGCAGACTTCTGCAAATGGCAGATTGCACTAGCTGACGCAGATATACTGCAACTGGAATTTGAAGCGAGGAAAATGACAGCTTTTCAGGCAAGGTTAGAGTTTCCTGGAGCAACATATTCTTCACAAGAGATACCTTAGCGCAAAAATAAACAGAGGTTCTTAAGTTCTTATTGCTGAGGCGCTCTTGGCAGAGAATCAGGGAGTACAGCTTTTTCACACAAACTCAGCATTGATCCTACATACCAGCCACGCTTCTATTTCGGAGGGAGTTGTCTAGAGAATCCGCATGGAGACAGTCTGCAACCGACGAGACATACAACGTTTGCAAACTTGGCATCAGGGAACAATATGAAACACAGGTAACAGTAATCTTCGCGACACAGCGAATTACGGTTATGATCTAAGATGTAAAAATGTACCCCTAAAATGGAACTTAATGTAAAAATTAGCCTAAAAACGTAACGCTTATAATACCTTCATATTCGTTGGATTTCATTTTAACCCGTGAATCACACCAAGGATATTGGCAGCCTCATTTTTACAAACTTCGTATCCCATTATCCTTTAGCTCCTCACCATTGGTTTCCCTTTAGTGTTGTTCACCATTCTCTACCATCTCCTTTATTGAACATCAGTGTATATTGTTTTACTTTTTGTCACGAGAATCACGCATCGTTCAATAAGACAAATATGATGTTCAATAAAACAAATATCATTTTAGTCATATTTAGAGTGTGAATGATAATGAGATATAAAAAAACACATTATGGATGGGATGTTTATGCAACTTTATTCAGGTTACCACCAGCAGGATCAAACTAGAAATTTGTTAGTTCACTATCAATGCATTTCAGAAAGTTGACTCAGGATTTTAAAAGACAACGAATGCTACTGTAGAAACATTTTCTAATTGAAATTTGCCAAAGAAACTTCGGTGTAAATCATTGGGTATAAGTCACAGGATATGCGATGTATGAGGCTTGCACCTTAATGTCTAATCCGTTATAGCCAATTTAGTGCTAATTGGGCATAACCATCTATTAGGCGTTGAAGATAGCCACAAAGGTTAATGCTGCTGAGAGAGGAATAACTATGAACGGGCTATGAGGAGCTAACCACGGCGCAATGGTCTGATGAAAAATTTGACGACTTACGTTGGATTTCCTTATTATGATGCCAGTGCCTAAGACTTAAAATATTGAAATGGGGAGGTGATTATCAAGATACGCAATGAATGATGGGCCAACAGTAGGATGAGAGGTAAAGGAAACAGAGGAACAGAGAAAACCTGCTGCGAACTAGCTTCGTCCACAAACCCCATATGGATCGACAGAGATTTACCGGTTTAGGTGACTCAGTGCATCAACTGATGTCACTGTAGTACCTCTGACCGGGTGGTCCTAGGCTTCGAGTCCCCGCAGTGACAGGACTTTCGACACTTACTACACAGCTATGTTGAATTCAGCCGCCGTCTGGAGGAGAATTCCAGCGACCGGCTGCTCTGATCGCCAGTTTTCCATGGGTTCTCCGATCACCACCAAGCCGGAACAGTACCTTAACAAACGGCCGCGCGCGATCTTTCCTACCTCTTCCTTGTCCTATCCTCACTCCTTACACACACACTAACATGCACTACACCACCGCACATGTCGGAAGACCAGACGGGAGTTTAGAGCTTGCCCCGGCTCGAGCAGTACCCGCTGGAGGGAGATACCTGGCTGAGAAAAAAAAGTCTCAGCAAGTCGAGGTGTAGGTCGGCGTCGGATCTCGCTATCCAGCTAGGAATATCACCGCCACCACCTCGCGATAAAACAATGCACTACACTTGCGAGACTAATGACTTAGCACTTGACGCACCCGGAATCACCAATCAATCAATCGACAGAGAATTGAACCCCAGACTCAGCATATAATACTCGCGGTTGAACCACTACATCAAGGGTCGCCCCCTTACTACGGGGTATAAACCCGCACCCTTCCATTCCTCATGGCACGACGTTCGACACTTACGTGAGCGCGGCCGGCTCCGCGTGGGCGTGTTTCCTCCCCGAATCACCGCGAGCGGGGGCGAGGGCCGTTATGCAACGGGCACGGCAGCCGCTACATTTCGGGAGGGAGGTCCCGGCCACACTGGGGCAAGGCCGCAGCCGAAATAGTAGCACGCGCCCACCAGCCCTCGCCAAGCCCTGTCTTGCCCTCTGCCCACCTCCTTCGCTTCCCCTGCCTCACGGCGGGATGCCCATTGGTCTCCTAAGTGTTTTTCGGCAGATTCCCGGAATTTCCTACGTGTATTTCGCCTATTACACGACGGTGCCTATTGCTCGCCTCTAACTGTTCTCCCTGCAATTCCCCTGTTCCACGACAGGGACCTGTTGGTCACCTGCACGTTTTCCCGTACTTCGCCCCCCCCCCCATTCCCCCATGTAAATTTCCTATTACGCGACACGGTGAACCTCAACCTGTTCTCCCTATACTTCTCCCGCATTTTCCCAGAGAGTTCTCTTTTTCCCTGAATTTAATACATACGCCCATCACATTCTTTACTCTAAACCTTCAATAATTTATCAATGTCCCAAACACATGCGCCAAAAGGTATGACCATCCACCAAAACCTGTGACTTCAGTTAGATTGTGTTCAATAGAGTGTGATCGAAAAATACATTATGTATTTATGATATTGTTATTCGGGAGTTGGGTGGAAAAATTGGGAGTACTTGTAGAGGTTTTTGTGTTGTGCGATCAGAACATGGTAACCAAGGAGGCAGAAAAAAATCTTAAATGCAAGGAAATGAAATTCGAAATCAGACGGATGCGAAACCTAAAAATAGAGGTTTTTACAGAAATACTACGAAATCTGTTTCATGAAATTTAAGTAATGACTTGTTCTAACTCGCAGGTTATTAAAAAGTCTGGCAAGTACAAGACATCGCGTTATTCAAAACAGGTCATATTTCGCACAAGTCATATTGTACACAAAGAGGAACTACATATTCTTAAGAGTTCTTGGGGAGCTAGTTACAACGTAGAGTTTTATGTTAACAGATAACTACTATATTTAGTCGTGACTTTAGCGGAATAATAATAAAAATAATAAAATAATAATAATAATAATAATAATAATAATAATAATAATAATAATAATAATAATAATAATAATAATAAGGCCCCGTGGTGCAGACGGGTGTGTAGCCGTCGTCTGAGCCGACGAGGCAGCTGGTTCGAGTCCTGCGAAAGCATGGTCGTATTTCTCAATGTGCCTTCATTCATCATCATCATCATCATCATCATCATCATCATCATCATCCTATCACGTCATAATTCACACTTCAAGGCGTAACAACCTTGTCGAACCGAGGGATACAGCTGAATAGCTGATCCTAAAAATTACGTTAATCGTGTAGTGTGGTCAGAAATGGCTGATATGTCAGTAATAATAATAATAATAATAATAATAATAATAATAATAATAATAATAATAATAATAATAATAATACAATTCAATGACACGACTTAAAAAGGCACAAGTCCTGCCCTCGAGAAGGCATAAAGCACAATAGTAGTTTATGCAATTAGTTTATAATGTTAAGCTTTATTGCATGAGTACATATTTTGAAAACGAGCGACGTTATGAACGAGTTTTCAAATTTGTATGACTGCAATAAAGCAACGTTATAAACGAGTTGCATACGCTAAAATTTTTGTATAACAGCATATATATTTATAAGAGAATCAAACTTAATTTTGCGAAAACTTTGTGACGTCTCGGGTATTTGCCATCTATGCGAGGAAACTGTGGTGGGGTGTTCCGTTTACCTCTATCTCCCCCCGATTCTCTCGCTGCGATTGGCTGAATTTGTGATGACGGAATCATTCGTGCCATAAAATGCGCGATAATGAACGATTTCTTGCATAAGAAAAGGTCGAATATGATGCTGGAATACAAAAAAAAGCTTTAACATTCACGTTAAGGATGAAAACGTTTATGAGCAACGCAACAACGAACTAGGTGATGTAACAAATGGTGTTGACCCTATATATCTATAACGCCCTCGTCATATGATGTAGGCAGTGTGTGAATAGGTTTATGTCTTTTCAAGTTTTGTTTCTCGAAGAACGCAGTAGGGACCCCACAAACAATTGTAAAACAATGGGAAATACATTGTTCTTTTATCAATCATGACCCAAAATCTTTGTCGGCAGCACTTGTATCTGAAATACAATACACGCTCTATCAAAGAGATTAACGGTATTTCTCATGGAAGACGATGATTAAAGAAGATACTGGAGTGTAAGTCAACAGGAACTAAAATGCTGTGAGAGAGGTACGTGGATCAAAGTTCACTAAGGCTGAGTTCCCGGTACTAAGATTTCTCGACAGCGAGTTTCATTGCTTTTATCTATAGGAGCAGTTCAAGTATCTTTCTTCTCAGAAATGACTCTTTTAAGGCGAAATAAACTTATTCAATTTGTCAATCTGAACCCGCCTGACCATTCCGCGATGGGCTGTGAGGGAGAGTTCGTTTGAAACCCCATTCCAAAAGTATTAGAAATGCTTCTGAAAGTCATTATGATGCTTCTTTTGGGAAAACATTTGACATTTAGCACTGGTATATGTGTATATACTTAGAGCAAATTTATCTCCTCAGATGCGTCTCCTTTTTTATTCTTTATAAACGTTCGATATAACTAAATATTTGATTTAACAGTACGATAAATGGGTCAGATGGAGTTTGTTGATCACGCCTCTTAAATCAAGTGACAGACGAGGCGAAGATAGGAGGGGAATGAGGGGCGGTGTGGAGTCGAGGGCGGTGGAAAGCTGTGCAGGGCAGGGGAGGGCTATTGATTCTGCTCGGCGCTCCATTTAGTCCGCCGAGGGTCACTGCAGTAGTCGACTCCTCTGTCGCTTGTGCAGCTTCAGGCGTCACGAGCCAGGGCAACACTCGTTACCAAGATACACTTTCATGCATAACTTAAAACCCATCGCCGAGACTCAGCAAATAGTGCATTAAGCGACCGATATAAAGACGTCGCTGATTTAAATGCCGCAAGCTAAGCACCGGCGTTTTCCTGCGGTCTTTTGTGAGCGTTGGACCATCAAAAGTGTTAACTGAAACCAAACTAAGGGGTCTGCAAATGAGAGTGTATGTGTGTGTGTGGTATGCATTCCCAAAATACCCAAAACATAATGTTGAGGGCATTGGTTAAGGATGGTACAATCTCCCATTAATAAAAATAAGGTATAACCGTAACTAATATTACTTGATGGAGTCATCTAACTGGTGTTGTGGACTTTAGTAGAGATGCGTACCTTCTGAACCTAGATACATTCTCGGCGAGCACTGGACTGGACTGGTTGGCGCTAAGAGGATTGTGACGATTGCAGTGCCTTGTACGCTTCACCCGTATGGTGAAAACAACTATGAGTCACTCGCTTCTGAGGAGAAGATAGCTATACGAAATTGAACTTCGCTTCAACCCCATGCGTCATTGTAGCATCTCGTCGTTATTTGACATCTATCAAATGATTTGAGGAGTAGACTAAATAAACTGTCATCGTTTCATCAAGTTATTCTCAAAGGCCGATTCTATTCCAGAAGATTCTATTAATCTCCCGCATTTCGTATTTTTTTTTAAGATAGGCGTCCTTTTGTTTGACGTAGACGAAGAACCTGAAGTGGCTCCAATCACGTGCAGACGACACGTCACAGCACGGCCGGCAAGGCGCCAAAACCGACCAGTTCAACGCCACTGCCAGTAAGACCGAGTACGAGCGAGAAATTCAGATCGGTTGCGCTAAGGTCAAATCTGATTCAGCAGCGCATTCTGCGGCGCGCCCTGTCACCGGCCGAGCCGTCGGCATGACAGGTGAAGCAACGACACGACGCGCGCGTCACTGCTCGATGAGTAAGCGCCCAGGTGAATCCCGAGGTGTAAAAGCGGAGCGAGTAAGGGGACGGGCATGGCCGATGGCCCAAAGGACAGGCCCAGCCAGGCTCAGGTTCATCCCCAGGTAGAGTCATTTTTTTTGTAAACAGATAAAGCGTAAATGGCGGATAAATGGATCACGTATCAACACTAGATAGTAACAATTCAAAACTTTATATGTATTATGGTATTTGGATTCAGCTACCTTTGCAAAACAGTCACATTCTGAACCATCTTCGCCGGCGCATTTCCAAGTCAACGGCATAGCTCCCGTCCTCGGACTTCACAATTAACAGGTTAACACTCTTCGAGTGCAGGCCGAAACACAATATTTTACACCAGCAACGAGACTAATTTGACTAGATTCTTGCGTGTACATTACACCTAAGTATTTGTACTACGCTTTCTACTACGTGTCAGCTCATCACCCGGTATTGAACAGAAACCAATATTCTTCTCCCCCATTTCCCAGACGTGTGCGCACCGGTGGTGCGGGAGGTAGCGTCCATTGCGTGCAGCGTGTAGGGTGCAGGGGCCGGCAGCCTAAGAAAAGGGCGGCCCCGCGGCGGCGGCCAAGTGGAGCAAAGTTCGGGCGTAGAGTGCGCTCGCCGCCCCACTTCGGGCGCCACACGCCGTCGCGCCCCACTTGTCGCGGCCGGGGGCGCCCCCACACCGCCACACGCCTCCTCTACCACCACTTCCACTCCCCGCCCCTACTGCCGCCACCGCCACCATCGCCAATACCACAGCAAACAGATTACGTGGCTCAGGGCATCAACTTATGTCACCGAACTGTCTATGATCGAGAGGTCCTACATTCGACTACCGACGGCGGTAGGAATTTCGACACAGGCTGCAGAGCTAGGTCGAATTCGACTGCTGTCAGGGTCAGAATTCTAGGGGCCGGCTGCTCCAAACGTAGTTTTCCGTGGTTTCTTCAATCGACACCAGGCGAATGCCGGATCAGTACCCTAGCAAATGAGCCTCGTACCATGCGCTGTCTTTCCTTCCCCTTCCTTCCCCTATCCTCACCCCTTCCACAAACACTCACATGCAAAATACGACCACACATGCCGGGAGACCGGTCGGGAACTTAGAGCTTGTCCCGCCTGCAGCGGTGCCCCGCCGGTGGGAGATACTTGGTTAAGGGAAAACCCCGCTAACCATCGCGTAGATCGGCGTCGGATGTCGCAACCAACGGGAGATCACCGCCAGCTCTCGAGGAAAACACATGCACTACACTTTCTGCACTAACGGCCTCAACAGATGACACGTTCGAAATCGGTAATCAATGAAACACCGAGTGCCTCCGC
>BLKR01016882.1:0-18926 GCA_011170035.1 Teleogryllus occipitalis
ACTTTCGTACTAATTTGGATGAATTAAAGCTGATAATGGCTCTGCATTGACACGTGGTTATTTGCCTGCAGGAAACACATCTTCGTCCTTAGCACTCCCTCTCTCTTCGCGGCTTGTGTTACATGCAAGACATTATGGTTCCGCGACTATGGCGGAGTCGCCACTTTTGTCACAATATGGTATCTAAAGAAATAGACGTACGAACCACTCTTCAGATATCTTGCGTTCGTGTGAATCTCCATACTATTTTTATCACTATTTCCAACGTCTGTATCCCGCCTGGACAAGTGTAACAAGAAGAACTAGAGTACGTGTTTTCTGTTGTCGCTCCCTTTTCTTATTGTGGGGGACTTCAACACACTCTATCCTGCCTGGGGTGGCACAAGGTCGTACCCGAGAGGCAATTTATATGAAAATATTGATAACCAGAACGTAATTCTTCTGAATATTGGCGAAAGCACATACTTTTCCGTAGCTTCAAACACTTTCTCGTCCGTAGACCTGCCTCTCTGTAGTCCCTCTCCTGCAATCTTTGAGTGGACTGTCCTTGGCGACCTGCATGGCAGTGACTACTTCCCCATTCTGGTGAACTTCGATATTCCTGACCTGAACGTTGCCCCTCCCTCCTCGTTGGCTATTCCGCTGAGCTGAGTGGGGAAACATTTGAGAAAGAAAAACGGATATTGGAAAGCTGTCCAAACGATGTCGATGCTATTTTTCTGACTTCATTCGTTTGCCCATTTTACTGACGAAATTCTTTACTCCTTTACCATCCCGAAGTCGTCAGATTACCCACGACATTTCCCTGTGCCGTGGTGGAATGCCGACTGTGCCACCGCGGTGCGCGATCGGAAGCGGGCATTAGCAAAGCTTACTAAGTTACTGACCATGGATAATCTGATAAATTATAAAAGATCCGAGCAACAGCTAATTGACCATAAAGGAAAGTAAGGCTGAGTCCTGGAGAGACCCCTAAAGTAGTGTTGCGAATGGTCCGACAGATCGGTGGAAGACTCCCTTCGCCGTCTGTCCCAGGGCTTCTGATAAATGACAATCGTCATTCCTCTCCAGAAGATATAGCCGAAGAATTAGCTTCTCACTACGAGCATATCTACATCTCTGTACACTATCCTCCTGGTTTTCAGAAACCAAAAAAAAAAAAAGAAAACTGCAAATTAGATTTCTCGAGTCGCGTGGAGGAAGATTAAAATGCTGATAAATCTGAATTAAGATTATGGTTTTGAAATACCAATGTTTATTTTGCATTTCTGGTAGCTCTTTGTTAAAACAGTTATGGAATTCAGATACATCTTTTTCAATTACCATTGATGAATTGGAAATTAAGTGGATGGCTATAATTAAATGTGTTCGTAAGTTTTGAAATATTTGTAATGAACAAACTTTACTGAGGGACAACAAAAACTAACATACAAGCATACAATATTCAAATTGCCTTGATAGTTGGTATGACATAAATTGTTTAACTTAAACTAAAATACAACCGTTGCTGCGTTTCCAGATGATAGTTTGTAGATTTCCGTTAGCTCGGCACCACGAGGAACAACACCGATGATTTGGCGTGTTATTGCATCAGCTTATTCTCCACATGCGTAACACTTCTTAGTTTTACCTTAACACATTAAATGCTAAGTTTTACCATTACACAACTGAATAATTACTCGAGCGACAAATTATTAATAGACGTTGGGGTAGAAAGATCAGATAAATTAACGTTTTCAGGATTGTACTGTGGGTGAGCGCTTGGGCTCGTGTTCTCGCTCGACCGCCAACGGTCACACTGCCAGTTAACGGCTCCGGGTCGCTCGCCGTTCTTTGATAAAAGAAAGCGTTTTGTAACATTCAGCGTTGCCGCTCGGCCTGCACTATGGACGTTCCTTGATGAAAGAAAGCGTTTTGTAACAAATTCTTTTTTCTCCATGGATGAATTTTCCTGTGCCCTCGCTTGTGCGAAAGATTCTGCTCCAGGACCAGACCAGATATGTAATAAAATGTTGAAACACATACCTGAAAACGCTCGTTCTTTTCTCCGCATTTTCAGCAAGATTTGGGCTGAATATACCGTACCAAGGACTTGGCGTGAAACCATTGTTCCTTCCAATCCATAAAGAAGGAAAGAACAGAACAATCCTCTCAAGTTACCACTCAATCTCGCTCACAGGCTGTGTATGCAAGCCTTTAGAGCGAATGGTAAACGCACGTCTGGTCTGGCTCCTGGAACAAAATAAGCTATTTACTCCTCTTCAATGTGGCTTCAGGAAGCACAGGTCAACCGTGGACCACTTGGTCACCCTTGCCACCCAGATTTCCACTTCTTTCGTGCTACGTCAACCAGAGCAATTTTCTTCGATATTGAGAAAGTGTATGGCACCACCAGGAGGTTCGGTATTCTTCGCACCTTGTACTGTTGGAGCCTTACGGGACGGCTCCCTTTGTTTCTAGTAACTTTTCTTTCACCTTGGTGACATCAAGTCACCAATTAGAAAACGGTATTCTCCAGTGATCGATTCTGAGCGTCACACTTTTTGCCATTGCTGTCAACAATTTTGCATCAGTAATCCGGGAGCCTTTGAGGCATCACTGTTCGTTGAAGACTTTGCCATTATTTGCTCCCCCAAGAGCATGCAAGTTGTAGAGAGGCAGTTACGTGTGCTCAACAAATTGCAGGAATGGAGCGATGAAACAGAATTCAACTTCTCCACCACAAAAACCAACTGCATACACTTCTGCAGAATTCCTCACATCCATAATCATCCTAACGTTTTTCCTTTGGCGTTACCAACATCCGTTTATTGAATCCGCAACTTTTCTTGGTTTCACCTTCGACAAGAGCTTAAGCGAAAACACAAATTACAGGGACGAGTGTATCACCTTTAAATCTCCTTCGCACTCTTACTTCTAGCTCTTGGGTGTCTCATGCGTTTGTATAGAACCCTCATCCGCCCTATCTTGGGTTATGGATGCATAGTGTATGGGTCAGCGTCTCCATTAAGTCTCCGGCCATTAAATACCATACACAATGCCGGTATAAAGATTAGTACACACGCGTCCTGCAATCGATTGCCTCGTAAGGCGCGAAATTATCCACTGGATACTCCCTCACGCGAAGCAGTCTTCCACCCAACCCACTTGACTTTGTATGTACTAAGACCATCGTTAGCCAATCCACTGGGAATCCGTCTCCATAGGCTTTCACATAAGCTTAATATAAAATTGCCCAAACCTGTGAAACTCCCCTTACAACCTTTGTTTCCTCTTGGAAACCCTTGGCCCATATAGATCTTAGATTGTCTAACCTCCCTAAATTAACTCCCCATAGTTCATTCCAAACGAAATTTGAGGCAATAAAATCTCCATATGCTTCACTTCATTTCCACCGATGAATCCTCCCGAAACGGCGAAGTCGAATATACCTTCTATTGGCGTAGTGCCACGCGAAGTTTTCGATTAGACTCTTCGTGCAGTGTCTACACTGTAGAGAAGCATGCGCTCTTGGAGGCACCTAAGTTTACTATATCGATGTCATTAAGGTAAGTAGTGATCTGCAGTGATTCCAAAAGTTCTCTGGAATCCGTCTCTTCCTTCTAGTCTTCTCGTCGACCCTCTGACAATGACCATCCAACACCAAAACCATCATTATTGGTTCACCGTATATTTTAGTCTTTTGTTGGGTCCTTGGCTAAGTGGGAAAAAGAGGAAACGAAATTGCTGACCTGACAGCAAAGTCCGCCACGAAGAAAAGAGATTTAGTAGACGTCTTTACAGTCCCCACAGAAGACACTAAGCTCTCTATCACTATCCTCGGTGAATGGCAAAGTGTCAGAACTCTGATTTTAAGCTCACGAGAATCAAGGATTTCATAAATCCTTGGTCTTCCTCATCTTACGATGCGAGGAAATCATTTTAACACGCCTTCGGATCAGTCACTGCCATTTCTTCCAGGGTTATCTCCTCCGCGGGGACCCACCCCTTACATGCGGATACTGCAAAATAGATCTTACCGTGGAGCATGTTTTCTTGCACTGTAGTAAGATAAGAGTAACCTTGCTAGCACCCTAGAGGAAATTCTTGGAAATGATGAATCTTCTCTCTGCAAGCTTTTTAGCTATTTATGAGAGACTACAGCTACAACTGCTACAGCGTTATCTGAGAGAAGATATATTTAATTATTTGGCTTTTAGTCCGAGATTTTAAAGTAATTATCTGGCTTTTTTCTGCCAAACCCTCTTTTATTAGGATACGTTTCTATTCAGTTTTTCTTTGATTTCCTTTTACAATTTTAACGTTTTTTAGTTTGGCACTGCAACATTGCGTTCTGTTCTTAAAATAATTTGACACGGCCATCAATGACCTTAGCTCTTAAAGCACCCTTAAACTCAATCAAGCAAACACAATGATAACACGGGTTGAATTTCCTTCCGTTTTTGTCCCCTATTTTACTTTTATGTCTATCTTAGAAACAGAATGTTCACTAGATATCCTAACATCAACATTTTTTCGAGCTGTTTTGGCTGCAATAGCGAGTTCTAAGGCTCTTTCAAATGCGGCTGCAATAGTGAGTTCTAAGGCTCTTCTAAATTACATTCTGCAAATTTCTTTTGTAATCCTTCGGCTGCAAGTCCACACACCATTCTATCTCGAAGCATATTATTCCATTCTTTAAAATTGCAAAATTAACTTAATTTACGGAGATCTAATACAAATTCCGCTATAGATTCATCTTTCTTTTGGTACTATTTTATTAAAATTAAATCTTTCGACTATTTCATTAGGTGTATGGTTAAAATGAGTTCGCAGTTTTGCCGCAATTTCAGTGTACGTGAAGTCTTTTGGGGTTTTAAGGCGTCAATAAGGATCGTAAAACTTAATTTGCTTGTGCACCAAACTGAGCTAAGAGAATAGCGCGTTGTTTTTTATTTTCATTAGTGAAATTATTCACTTTAAAAAAGAATCCTAGTCTTTCTTGATAAATTGACCACGATGCATTGACATCAAAAGGTCCTACGTCACCAATTGTGGGCCCTACAAAGCGCATTTGTGCTGCCGCATCTTCATTACCTGTCATGTCCGTTACTTGTTAGTGACATTTTTTATCAATGTTTCCTTATTTTCTTTATTCCTTGACGCCAGTTATATTATATATTTCATTTAATTTCGACTTCATTTTTAACGTATTCTATTTTATTGTTTTACTTGGCAACGTTAAGTTCCTACTCAACAGGAACAATGGCTCTTTGATCACGGAACACATAACATATAACAGTTGGTATTAAGGTATTATGTAATTAAATGTGAGGACAGGTTGGAAGAAGGTGAAGTGTTTGTTGCGAAGAAGGAAGGACTCGTGTTAATTCAAAAATTGTTCTTGTTGGGCGATGTGACTGTACCTCAACCTAGTCATGCGTAGTATATTAATCCAAAATTGATCTCTGAATCAACTCGAAAGGAAAGTGTTCAGTCTCTACCAGGTATATCAATAGCTTAGATCACACAGGTACTTCTATTTCAAAACATATTTTCTCCTGGGTGGGAAAGAAAATAGTACTGTTGTTGTATTTGCAGGATTCTGGGTGAATTACACATTTAATGTTTCAAAGTAATTTACTGTCACATAACAAATACACTGCAACTAAGTAACAAAAAAACTACAAATTTCATAATGGCGTTCTTGCCGTATAGTGCCTTATCACCGGCAGCGGCGATAAGAGTCTCGGCGCGGTAGCTGGCGGCCCGCGACTCGGCGTGCAGCGAGCGGCGGCGGTGGTAGCTAGGCGAGGTTATCACTGAACGGGAGCGCTCCGCTCCCGGCCTGTAGCTTTATACCCCCCCCCCCGCTCGGCGAAGGGGGAGGGGAGGGGCTGTGCCCCTCCACTAGCGGAGCGTAACTCCGACTCGTCTTCTAATTGGGAGGATACCATATTCCTCCCCGTTTTACTGTGGGCATATGGGTGCCCACGATGACGACGTGACCTGCGCCGTGGAGCTGGACCTGGTGAAGCGTCTCGGCTGCTGGGTTCGGCGAATAACTCCGCCTCTGGTCGCACCCTTTCTCGGGATGTGTCGTCTGATGATGTTGCCGGCCGAGCCGCTGGCTCGTGTGTGATGGCTGGTTCCATCATCTGCATTGTAGCCGGCGGAAAATTACAAGGAACATTAATCCTGTTGTGTGTCGTCTATTCTATGCGTGTTCCACCTTTTTGTTATCTGGTTCTCATGTCTTCTCGTGATGCCGTTTTCTGATTGTACCAGATACATTGTATGTTCTCGTGGATCACTGCTGGAATCCATTTTGGATAAGATGTGAACGACCGAATATATACTTTAACTTTGAATCTTGTATTCGCAGGGTGACCACAAGTTACCCAAATCTATTTTCCCTGAGTTTTCCCTGAGTTCTAGAATTTTTCCCTGTGTTAATTTTCATAATTATTCCCATTATTATTTTCATATTCTAATTCAAGGAAATAACCAGCGTTTTACAATACTTCCTTATAAATCATTGTATTTTATTGCAGAACGTCATATAATAAGTACGAAATAGTAACAATCTAGCATCACATTTGACAATCACATTTGACAATCTTAGCAAAATAAAACAACTACATTTTTCGTCTATCACATTTAACAATCATAGCACATCTTTCTATGTACAGTTATTTCTTCTTCAGTTTCTTAATTTGCAGGTCCTGACGACTTTGCTTGATGCGCAATTCCTCCTTCTCTTTGGTTAACGCCATCAACTCTTCAGCCTTCCTCTTCTTCTGCTCTCTCTCGTACCGACTCAACTGCTTCAACTCCGTTTCCCGTCGCTTTCGCTGTTCAGTAGCATTATCCTTCTTAGCTCTGGCCCCACGAGCATAGCGAA
Organism: Teleogryllus occipitalis; assembly: GCA_011170035.1. Classification (NCBI taxonomy): domain Eukaryota; kingdom Metazoa; phylum Arthropoda; class Insecta; order Orthoptera; family Gryllidae; genus Teleogryllus; species Teleogryllus occipitalis. The sequence goes on from BLKR01016882.1 coordinate 6,884, forward strand.
GCATGTCTTGATCGACGACTATGGCATGCTCGCCACCTGCATCTTGAATCCCATCCCAAGCTCTCCTCAACGCTATTAAAGTTTCCTCGTGCAAGTTCTCCACCAACATGTCCTTGTTGATCGAAAATCCCCCTTCTACGACGGCGTTACCGTGCGAAAATATCAAGATGATCTTGACAACCTGCCACACATCTTTATATTCCGCCAAGCCATTCAGTTGTTTCGCATAAAAATGGTCCAGCTGACATGCGAGTCGATCGTACCGTTTCAGCTCAGTCTTGTCGACGGACGAGACAAAGCGGCTAAATTGAATGATTGCTCGATCAGACTGAAGGCTCGTAACATGATGGCTAGTTAGCAGCATCCCAACGCAGGTCTCGAAGTCAGTTTTGCACCTTTCAGCCTTGGCAGCTATCTTTTTGGGATCAAGACAAGTAGCGGCCTTCACGAACTTATATTTCAAGGGGCTTTTCTCGACCAGTTTTCCAACCATTTGCACCAGGCAGTTCTTTGCCTCCAGTCTATACTTGTCCATGTCCACCTTCTTTACACGAGCTTCTTCCAGCGAATGTTTGGCAGCTGGACCAATCTTCACTTGTCGAAGTTTCACGGCGTTGTCAACGTTTTTGGTGTCGATGTTCAGCAACTTGTACGCAGTATTGGCGTCCTCCAGCACGCTGGGTTTTATGAACCGTTCCAGTAGCCCCCGAGTTAGGTCCTCTAGAGCCGAGTGCAGGAACGGGAACATCGGCTTCGGCGTCTGGAACTCCTTCAGGAACGGCTCAAAAGCACAAGCCACTCTTCACGTTCTTGCTCGTAAAGTACCAGATGAGGCAAAATCTTGATTACTCTCTCGCAGGTGGATACGTTTTCGAGCCAACGGCAGTTGCAGAACTTCAAAGGAAATTCTGTAGACTTCGTTATGAAAACGAAGTCAGCGCGGCGTGCAGGGGATTCTTTAAACACGTTGTGAATGGATTTCAAAAAAACGTCGATCTCCCAACCAGTTTTCCTGAACGCCGTCTGGAAGGCGCCATGAACTACATGCAAACCGCATGACCCTGTGTCAATTATTTTGGGATCTTCTTCACACGTCGACATGTCCTTTTTGAGCAGATCCAGGAATGCCCAGTTCACGTGTGGCCCGTCCATGGACACCTGTGTGATTTTCTGCTGGTTGATTTCATCTCCAAGACCCTCCTTGAAGCCCCGCAACAAGTCCGATGCCGCAGAATGTCCTAAAAACGAGTTCCAATACCGAGTTGGCACTTCGTTCTTCTTCTCGTTCCAAAAACGAACGGCCAGGTCCATCTGCTGCTGCTTTGTAATCCTGTTGAAGGACTCGTCGAAACATACAACTAGGTGCTTCGCAGATCTTATGTCGTCGGTGAGCTTGTGGTGGAAATACGGAGCGAGACCAAAACTAGCAAGGTATGCCGTTTTCGTCCGACTCAGTTGCATTTCCGATGCTATGCGGCTGTCTCTAAACATCTTCTTGAGCATTTTGCAGATTCCCTCTTGAGCTCGGAAACTTGCTTTCGTGCTGATTACGTGGATAACCCAAAGCAGTTCAGCTTGTCTAACGTCGGTTTCAGGACGGAATTCTAGTTGGGAGGTAGCGACCTTAGACGTAGAGGCGGTCGCAGCAGGCAGAGACGCAGAACTGACGCCTAAGTCTGGTTCTAGAGTAGATACGGATCGACTTGCTACCTGAAAATAATAGTTTCGTTTTAGAATAATACTTAAACTCCGAAGCTCGTAAGGACAAAAAAACTGTCAAATCAGTAATCGGTGGAATTTCACAATTACTATAATAATGACTAGAGTGCGGATTATATGCAACTCTTTTACTATTCATTAAAAATGTGTTAAATCGTTTAAAAAACATGTTTTTTATTTTCTTGAATTGATCTATAACAGTATATAAAAATATGCAAAAAATATGCGACACATTCTACACGTCAATCAAAGTAACAAATCATATTCTTAGCATATTCCAAAAGGTCTAAAATATGTAAAAAATATTTTATAATCATATTCCAAAAATATACAAAGATTTACAAATAAAAATACAATATGCAAATATGCACGAATCGACTTAAAATTCTATGAAACTTATTTCCTTAAAACTCTCATAAAAACATATTCGTAAACAAAAACAATGCATTAGCATATAATCCGCAGTTTAATAGTGATAATGCTCTGTTTTCAATGCTAACATTGTTTAAACTTTAAGCAAACTTTAAAGTATTAATTACTTTGGAAAGAAATTAATTATTCAGCAGTAATGTAATGTACGGTGTAAACAACTGCACAAACAAAATGACAACATTATAATGAATCACCTGTTCCCGAGATGGATTCAGAAATGCTGAAATGTTAACTGAATGCTTCGCTGCAGCAATCCTCGTTGTCCGGACATGTGGCTAGTGACAGCCCTCTTGCCCATGTTGGTCAGGGAAATCTTCTTTTGGCACGCATTGCAAAAATTGCATAGAATGTACGAGGCTTTTATCATTGTTGACATTCTCCACACATCCTGCATTTACAATGGCATCATGGGTACGCCTCTGCGCAATGAGGCTCTTCTCATGTTGGTTTTCCACCACTCAGCATTTACGGAAAAACCACGTTCAACACTGGCATTTCCATGCGAAAGTATCAAAATCAATTGAACTTTCACGCTAAAATTCAGCCAAGTTGTCACTTTTCTTTGAAAACTGATTTGCAAGATTCATACAAACTTTGTCGAGTCGACTTTCATTTCTTTTAAAAGATTTCAAAAGTTTTCGAACTTGAACGTCGCCACAAATGTCCATATATTCTTGTCTCACACGATCAGCTGTTGTGCGAGACATCCTTCCACAAGACACAAGAATTTCAAGGCAAGATGTATTAACATATTATGTTGAGCAGATTTAAGATCTGAAGCTGTATTAGGGTCTAAACATGTGATGGCCTGGGTAAGATTGAATTTCAATGGTGATCTTTCATTATGTTTTTGGACCATTCTGATGACCCAGGCACACATGTCCCGTTTGAAATTTAGAATATCTAATTGTGAAGTTCCTTTTACTTTTCTTAAAGCATCTTTAGTTGTAAAGTCTAGTTCAGAATTTTTAGCATCTATTAGATTATTTTTGTGAGTTAGATCTATCTTAGAAATCGATGTACTATTCAGAATTTCTGATTTCACAATTCGTTTCATCAAAGTATTAATGAGAGAATATAATTCGTTATACAAAAGTGGAGCCATTGGCAGATCATTTTGGAATTCACGCTAAAAGGGCTCCAACTGAGATGCTGTAACACTAAAAAACGCAAGTTTTGGGCCGAGAAGGTTATCCTTAACAGCATTAGAAACAATTTTAAAACTTTGTGATTTTGGAGCTGTCTTGTTTTCAATTGCTTGATTGCCGTACGTCCTCAAATGAAACAGGATTTCATTAGCTCTATTGGCTATTTCCACATTCTCCACCCATCTAATTCCACAAAATCGTTTTGGAAATACACTTGATTTTGTTTATTCAAAGTATTGAGCTCTTTGTGCCGGGGAATCGTGGAATAGTACATAATAATACAATGCTCTTAGAAATGAGTGTATTTCCCATTTAGTGCAAAATATTTCCGTTTTGAATGCCCCATGAACGACATGAAGGCCACAGGTACCTATATTTAAAAGTTCTAATCCATCACAAGATTATTTAAGTTTATTGTTTAAATCCTTTAAAACCCTTAAATTAACAATTGGTCCATTCAGAGATAATTGAAGTATGTGTGTAAGTTTGGCAGATCCAAACGCGTCTCGAATTGGTTGCATTATATTTCTGGCGCATTTTGAAGGAAAACAGTCAAAAAATCGGGTAGAAACCAATGAATTTTTTGAGTCTCAAAATCTTAAATAAATGTCCATTTGCATCTTCTGTGATACCGGATTTAAACTTTCATCGAATTCTAATACAATATTATCACAAGTTTCGAGTATATTTAGTAGCTGTGAATGAGAATATGGAGCAATACTATACTATAGGCAATTTTGGTCCTTTGCAGTTGCATTTTTTCAGCAACTTTGCTGTCCGTAAACATGAGACGAAAGATTGAAACACAACTTGCAGAACTTCTAATGGCCAAGTGATTTTTAATCATACTGTTACGATTCTAGGTGGTGAATTAAAACCCCGGTATTATTTTAACAAAAACGTTTATTTTGTTTCTTAACACAATCACTGAAAACACTTGATTTGTTTACACTACTCTTCTCTTACACTGTCGCACAGTCCTAAGCACTGACCACAGTTCGCTGCACTGATCACAGTTCGATGCACTGGTCACAGTCCCCTGCACTAACCACAGTTCGATGCACTGACCACGGTTCACGTCACTGAGCACAATCACTGCACTGCTATTCACCGCGAACTTCACAGTTCAGCTTCCACTGCGGACTTAAGACTGCTCGTGGTCGTCGGCCACCGCGTATTTATACTCGGCGAGTGCCGTCGAGAACTTTCCGGACCCCGCGAACGTTCTGGAATAATCTAGTGGAGGCAGATGACGCAACCCGCGCTCATAGGCAGCTCGTGGTGGCGCCGGCAAATGACGCAATCCGCGCGTACAGGTAAATCGTGGTGGTGCCGGCCGGTGACGCAATATTCGTTACAATACACAAGCACCAAATAATTTCCGCCTTTGTGACCTCTTCAGTCAATAGAAAAGACCTCAATGCGGAACTTTTCAAACTCTGAGAAGCATTTCCCGGAGTAACGTCTTCCACAGATCAGTCTGTTGAGTCTTGAGATTCTATAAATATATTTCAATTGTTAATTTTTAAATAAATAAAATAAATAAATATTACTATAAAATCAAATATTGAATTACTTTGTTGGCCGTTTCCTAAGGGCGTTAAAACTTCAAAGGTGTGATCGAGTGTCCTGGTTGTAGCCTCCGTATGAACTATCGTCTCTTGTGATCCTAAAAAAGGTCATGTTTCAATAAAAAAAGAAAAATATTTTAAAGGAGCTGAAATAATTTGATCAGTCTGAACAAGATTGATGATATCGACTCCTGTTAGCACTTATTTAACAATTTACCTACTTTACAACTATTTTACCTTAAAAGCAAGTAGAACATTTGACGGGATATTACTGGCCATCGAGGACAACGTTTAGGACATATTCTGAGATCCATCACATCTTTTATTAAGTTTTCATCGTTTTTTAAACATTCTGCAAAAGTCTTAACCGTGAAAATTTCTTTGTAATGGGTAAGATAATTTTATGTGGGTCGCATTTGTCTTGATCATTAGGAAAACTAAAATATAATTGTTAAATGTGCAGAAAATCCTAATTTGCGTAGATCTCACTGTTAAGACCAAATATTTACATACTATGTACGTCGATGTATTTAATATTTACATTTTATCCTTCGCTACATGGACTTTTGACTGAAATATGACACGCACGCGGACTGACAGGATTGAGTCTCGCAATAGAACGCGAGGCGAAAATCACGCTCGTGACAGGGTTCTTCAGTCGTGATACAATACATGTGTTACTAAATGTAACATCGCCATTCCAAATGTTCATCTGCAAGGGTGTTGAGAAATGGGCTAGGAACAATATTTGCAATCAGAACGCCTCTGACAACTGCTAGGCTGTTGATGTGCGGCCTTTCATAATGCCGTCCCTTCGTCCAATCTCTTTTGGAATCGAAAGGTGACAATCGCACAAAATCATAGGTGTGTTACTGAGTAATATTTATTGCAAACTTCGATCACAAAACAAGTCGAACACATTTAAACACAAGTCTCAGCTTTTACGAACAAAATATTCGCTTTCTAGTAGTTTACTGGTTGCAGGAAAAATTAAATTTGCGAACAAAAGTTCTCGATGTGTGTACTGGAGAGTTAAAAGTATCAATTTCAATACTATATTGCTGGCTTAATTTTGAAAGAAGAATTTATATTGGTCGACAAGATATTCATTACGGTGCTAAGGTTATCATGTCACAAGAATCCCCTAGTTGACAACATAAAATCATCATTGGGGTATAAGAAATGTAAAGGATATAGCCGAATAAGGCGGTGAAAAGTGTCCCCAACCAAATCAATAATCGCGATGCTCATGTGAAAGAGAATATAAAATGACGGAGATTCACAAAAAATCAGCTTCTTAGGGCAATCTGTTGCAGAGATAAAACATTTAAAAAAAACCATTCTCGTATTTTTTTCTCGACTTCTATTTTATGTATTAGACTGACAAAAATGGGAGAGATGGGGAAACATTGTAGAATTTTGAAGTATTATTGTCTACCAAATTGACGCCAAATTCATATAGAAAAAATTAATAAATTTTTGAAATAGATTTTCGACGTGACAACGTTGGAGTACTGTCTCAATTCCCCCCCCCCCCAAGAATGGGTCGTATAACATTCTATAAAATATATTTTTTCAGATTTTTAAACTATGTGGACGGTAGTGAAAAAAATTAAAACCAATTTTCTCGGTTTAAAATTTTTAAAGTCGTGCCTAAATGTGATTGGAATCGATATTTAAACAAATTTAAACACGATATATGAACTCAAAATCTTATGGGTGTTGTTACATCGATTATGTATCAAATTCAATCGGAATATCCTTGGTGAAAACAGATGGGTGGCCTCTAGGACATCCGACTTCAGCCAATGAGCTTCAGGCACCAGTGTGCGTCATAATATTAGCATGAATTTTATATGCCAAAATTATCACAGTTACAAGTCAATGAAACAGAAATAAATAAGAACATTTTTTAAAAATATTACATCTTTTATTTCAATTACCCTTTCATCGTGTTATTTTTGGTCGGTCACCGTTGAAAATTGTCCATTTATACCACTTAAAAAATGTTTCTCAACACTTCTTGCGCTCCATGAAACATGGCGGCCGACGTCTGGTCTCGCTTTCCAAACGAAGTGGACTAATGGTTCATTGACGGAAACTGGTGCTGCGCAGAACGAACAAAAAATCGGTGCACCGGAGTAGCCCACTCATCTCTTTCCACCATGGGAATAACGGGAAGGAAGCGATATTGTCAACGTGCGAACGGAAGTTGCACCCTAGGATGCCGCTCCCACATAGCTGCGATCACTTAAACTCACATTTGGCACACGCTCGTTACTTGACGAAAATTGTTAAACAGGTATTTTTAAATAGAAATTTTTAAAACACAGAAATTTTGAGTATACTGTTTATAAACAAATGCGTGATTGCAATTATTGAAGAAAGGGATGATGATTAAGTGTCTATGATTGTCTAATTGTCAATGATTAATAAATCTACATCTAAGTAATTTGATTTATATTATACAAGCATAAATGATTAATATACCCAGAACCGACTAATTTGATTTATATTAGAAACACTAGATAAATCTACAAACAAAAGGGATGCGGTGATTATATTTCGATAATATAAATACTTTCCACATAAAACAAATATTTTTCAGCAAAAGTTCCAAATAATCCTGGTAAGCGAGACTTTTCAATAATTTTAATAGAAACTGTTTAAACATTGGTGAAACAAGTTTTTTCAATCACATTTTGGCGCGAATTTCAATTGTTTAAACTGAAAAAATGTTTTAATATTTTTTCACTACCGTCCACATTGTTTAAAAATCTGAAAAAATATATATTATAGAATGTTATAAGACCCATTGTAGGGGGAAAAATTGAGAGAGCACTCTAACGTTTTCACGTCGAAAATTAATTTCAAAAATTTATTTTTTCTATATGAATTTGGCGTCAAAACTGGTAGAAAAAATACTTTAAAATTCAACAATGTTTCCCCGTCTCTCCAATTTAATTCAGCATGATACACGCAATAGACATCGAGAAAAAAACATGGGAAACGAGTTTCTCGCTGTATCTCTGCAACAGATTGCTGTATGGGGCTGATTTTTTGTGAATCTACATCGTTTTTTATTCTCTTTCATACGAGCATCGCGATCATCGATTTGGATTGGGGGCACTTTTCACCGCCTTATTCGGCTATACCCTTTGTTCCCCATATGTATTCATTTTTTGTCTGGAATATACATTTCTTTGAATGATTCCATAACCTTATGTTACCATCACCTTTTTCCCCACCGCAAAGAGTGTAGTAATTTGTATAACAACTTGAACGAAACTCGTGGAATTACTCGTCCAACAGAAAACACTAGTTCCCAAAATGCAATGAAGAATTTTAGTATTTTACATGACCTACTGCCGCTAGAAGAGACCCTCATAGCTCCAAATTTACACTCATCAACTTATACTATGTTTGAGCAAAAACATTTATTAAAAAACATACTTGAGCGAAAGTAAAGTTACAGACCCCAACGGACATTTTTTTATTTAAATAAGTTTTCAAACAAACTTTTAAAACGATTTTTAAAAATATAGTAAAACACGCGTATCCTTAGTTATCCTCGAGGCCATAATAAGATAATACTTCAAACATCCCTTTACATCAATTCCAAGTAGTTTAATATTTAATTTTAAATCTAAATTCAATAAGACAATATCACGATATTGGGGAAGATTTTTTTCCACAACATGCTTAAATTCACTGAATTTCTATCAAAATATTATTCAACTACCTTTTATTTATGACCTGTATCACATAGGACGAGGATCTCTCAATTTGCAAAACAACCAACATATTACTGCATACTTGAAGGGATTACTAACAGTTCCTACAGAATATATTTACTAGTACAATAGTTTTATTTCATTGGTTTTGAAAATAAACATTATATTTGTTACCTTGTGATCTTCCGTTTCCAGAAGAACTGGAAGTTCCTGGCCTTGAAACTGTCCCACGCTGGAGAAACATATCTAAAGGCACACTTTTACGCCTGTTTTCGCATGCGATTTTGTGCTTTGCCGATTTACAGTGACTTTCTAGCGCACTTTTCCCCATTGTAATTGTATTTATAGTGGTTCTGCACCAAGTGCAAAATGCATTTGTGTTAACTTTTGGTTCAGGTGCGACCCATGGAAAAGAATGTTCATACGCTGTCTGATATTTAGTAACGCTAGACTTTTTTTTAGACATTACTTCTTTATCTAAAATGCACTGTAAATACACACACGCACAAAGAATAACAACCCCAATTACAGTGCTCTACTCTCCTCTACTAGCCGCAGACTGAATGACTAAACTCTACAATCACGCAGACAGCAATCAAGAGAGATACTGACTGTAAACGAAATCAGTAATCACTCTTTTGAATTCATTTTAAGCGGAGACTTTAACATAGAGTATCTGGTGGAATCTTGCGAGCAAGAACAGTTTCTTAATTTAATTAATTCCTTCAGCTTAGATATTACAATAAACAATACCTTCAGTATTACAATACCTTCTGGGACTACACTTACTTTAAAGTAGGTAATCAAAATTACTAGATATGAAATTTCAATTAAAGATTTAGGATTCAGTGACAACAGTGCCTAAATTCTTACCATTACAAGAAATGCGAACACTGACACAAATAATACACGTGTGAGTAGTTTGTTTACTAAAAGTAAACAATGTATTCTGTAATGAATGAATTAGTGATATATTATATATTAACTACATTAATTTATTTGCATTTTAGAGCGATCGCGATATTTATTCCAGTTGGTGTTTTTTTTATCGTTTTATTGGTGTTGTCTTTCATTTGAATTTTTCCATGGAAGGAGCAAGTAAATGGATTATGATCCGAATCTAGAACCGAAACAACCGTCTGATAAATTGGTAAGTTGAGAGATTTATATCTAAGATATCTGGGATGATTCTATTGTTGTAAGGGTAGTGAGTTGGTTCACTGGGTGCTTGGATATCTACATTATTGTCAGTTTTTGGCTGCAACAGCTTTCTACCACGTGTTGAAGTTTAATTGCAACCCCAAGCTGTATTCTTGCTATTTAGGACCCCTATAATAACTTTCGAACGCTTCTGGAAAATATTTTTATAAATATCTTGTGGGAAAGGGTAGTTAGGTGGTTTGTATGCTGATACAATGTTCACGATTGCCTAATTATTCATGTACGTTACAATTGCTACAGTTTCTAGCTTTTTGTCTGATAAAATCTCTATTTGGAAATGCTTTATGCTTTTGTGAATTAAAATTGCCACCTGTCCCGAAGCACAGTGCGTTAACCTATCGTTTGTATATATTGCATATCCATTACCTTTTAATTTTTCACCTGGCAGTAAATGTATTTCGGTTATGCTGGCTATTTTTATTTTAGTACCATTTAAAATATGAATGAATGAATTTATTAGGCGTTTTATGTCATTTGCTTTCCAGTTTAATAACCTCTTTTCATCATTATTATTTAATGTCATTAATAAGAGCAGGCACTAACGATTGAATCATTGTTTGTAGCTGAGGAACAATTATTGCCAATATTTGATTTACTATCGTGCTAATTAAATTGAAATTGTGTGCATTATTGAGACTTTGGGTTCTCCAATTTGAATTAGGATTTTCGTAATTTTGAAAAGGTAAAGGCATATTTAATTTAGGCAGCGGGGGGGGGGGAGTTTTGATTGTTATTAGCTGGTGGCGGCCTCCTTGAAAGTTGTTTACTGCCAGTGTTTGAATTGGAGGATTGAGCATTGTAAAGACCCTGCCATTCCTTTCGTCCACTTTCTGCCTCTTTAAATTTTTTGCAGCCACGATAATTCGCAGTGTGATGGTCCCCACAGTTACAATAAAAAGGTTGTTCTCTTTTTGATCTAGTAAATTGCGAATAATGATGTGATCCATCACAACGAACACACCTTGGATTTAATTTACAGTTAGCTTGAGTGTGTTTGAATCTCTGGCAACGCTTACATTGCATTACTTTGTTTGGAGCATTTCGCATGCGCACTTTAATTACAGAATAGAATAATTTAGTTTCATTAAATATTTATTTAGCATTTTCAGTGTCCACTAAATCGACAGCGCAGGATCATAGAGGTTCTCTATATTATACAGCCTTGTTACGCTGGTTACTTGGTACGCAAGCTTTGCTAATTCATCAAATATTTCTTTCTGAGAGTAAACTACAGGTATATCATAAATTATGACTGCGAGCTTAGAATGATAGAGATCTCTGAAAGATTGATATTGAATATTATTTACATCAAAAACTTTTCTGTAACCTCTGTAGTCTTCATTTATTAGAAAGTTCACTTGATAAGTCTTTTTGTTTAATAGTAAACTCATTTTTGACTGAGGTTTCCAGTAGGGGGCTCTGTCCACACTAATTTTTTACAGATAAATCGTTGCACTGTTTGCTGGTTGTTTTACTTTTTGAACAATACAGAATATCACCAAATATCGCTGCTGAAAAACACTATTAAATTACATCGCCCAGTCACCTCGGTCACCACAGTTGTAACTGAACCAAGGCTACTAAGCCGAGCACGATCTGCACGTGGTCAGCAGAAAAGTGATGTGTATAATTAGTGTGGGGTTGCTTTGTCGAGTATTGTTGATATGGTTTTGTTTGCTGAGCATTAGTGAAAGCTGACCGTGTCGAGGTAAGTTCATATGTCAACAGCTATATATTAAGAGAAACACACACCGAAAGCAGCGTTTGTTTATCTTACAGTTTGCGTGAGTTTTCATGTGATGATTAAAACGAAAACACGTCAGGGGGTGAGATTGTGCCATCTCTTCTGATCTACTCTTTCTGTGTATGTCGCATTTTCCAGCCATGATTAATGTTTACATCAGAAAACGTGACGAAAGACATGCGTAGTACAAGTAAAGAGGAATAGAAACGTAAATATGCCCCCAGGTAAAGGGAAAACTGCTGAGGATGTGGAATGTAGAATTCTTGGGTTCACTTGAGAATATCCAGGATAACTTTACTCTAGAGATCGCGAATATTTACAGGAGTCATAAAACTTACAAAACAAATTCCAAGGTATTTCTGAATATTGAAAATTGGGTAATTACCTGCCTCACTAGGATTTACTTGTGTGCTATTAAGGTTAGTTTCCTGTGTAATTTTTCCAAACAGTTCATCCGAAAAAAAACTATTTGAA
>BLKR01016883.1:0-18898 GCA_011170035.1 Teleogryllus occipitalis
TTAATAAAGTATATATTAATTAATTGTAGAGTTATGATGTTTGAAGTTAAAAAGTGCTTTTTTAACAATTATTTATAAACAAATAAAAATATTTTTTTACAATATTATTTGATCTCTAAAAATGTAATTTGATCTCATAAAAAAATCAAATGAACAAGGGAAAACAAAATAGATCCAAAATTCTTGAATTTTTTCTCAGGTAGACAGCTAGTGCCGAATTGGTTCACAGTACGACGTGTATGTAACATCAGGTCCTACCATGAACCCGGCCGCAGGGGCGCAGGTAGCACAGTGTGACCGCTGTCCTCTGGCGGCTGCGCGCGATCGTTTATCAGCGTTCACTGCGTGGCGGCGGGCGCCCGAGGGCGGCGTTAAAGCGCATGGGCCGAACCGGCGGCGGCGAACGAATCCCGCGGACCCGGTCGCGCCGCCAGGAAGCCTCCGACACGCCACTTCTCCTCGCACAAAAGCGACAAACTGTTACCATTCTAATCGCGTATCTAATCGACTTTCAAATGGTCCGCGGGGAAGTTAAACGGCGCGTCATACTTACCCTCTCACATTGCATAATAAACATAATTTACTCCTTAATTAGCGATGAATTTATCAAGGGAGCTTGAAGAGTTGGTCAATAAAAGAATCGGAGTGCGGAACGCGGTGTGGCGGCGCCGGGGGACGCGGCCGCGCGCAGTCGGAACGAGGGAGGGTGGGGGAGAAAGGAATGAAGGGGTGGGGCGGGAAAAGAGAAGGATGGAGGGGCGGGTAATCCATTGTTTCCCTGCGCGTTAGGGGCGTGGAGAACGAGGTAGAGTCAACGGAGAGAGGGCGGTGACGTCGGTGGCGGCGGAGACTGTGATCGCGGCTTTGGCCGCATTGCTGGTGAGTGTTGAAGGACACTCAGAGCGAGATTGGTGTAACGGAGTGGTGCACGTCATGAGCACCAAGAACGCAGATGGAGGTAGACAAAATAACGGAAGTATGGACAACTATGCGGAGGCGCGGTAGAGGTTGGAATGGGATGGGGAAAATGAACCACTTTGTGATTGAGATGGTGAGATCGTTGAAGTGGGGAGACATAGAGTGAATTGGTTGGTGAGGGTGGCGGGAAGGGTGTTTGGTAGCGGTCAATGGAAGGGGGACTTGGAGGCTCCGAGGACTATGGCTGGGTGGGGAAGTAGTGGCAGCGGCGGGGTGGTGGGTGGGAAATGGAGATGGCGTTACCGATGGGTGGTGACAATATGGGGGTATGAGGATATGGAGGGTTATAGCTATCGCCAGGGATTTAAAGGGGGGGTGAGGCCGAGGATGGAGGAGTTCGCTGGGGCGGTGGAGACGGCAGGCCGGACCGGACCCAGGGGCGTGGGAGTATGGGCTCGGCGCAGGCGGGTGGTCGCGTGGAACGATGGTAGGAAGCGGTCGAACGGAAGCGGCAAGGCCGAGGGCCAGAGCGAGCGCGATGCAGCAGCGGCAGCAGTAAGAGAGAATGGATCCGAGAGGAAATGGGATAATGAAATGAGTAAGACTAATAAGTGGAAAAGGAGATAAACAAGAGAGAGAGAGAGAGAGAGAGAGATGCGGAGTCTCCAGCACGCCTGCGCACTGCGCAACCGTGTTATTTAGACGAGGCCGCGTGGACCCGCCTGCCCGAGTCGCCACTCGCTCCGTCGCGCTCCGTTCTCCGCCTGTTATGGGCGAGGCGGGGAGGGGGTGGACTGGACTGGACTGGACTGGACTGGACTGGGGCGGGGGACGGCGTGGCGGAACGGGGCAAAAGCGGGGCAAGGCGGGCGGGGCGAGGCGGAGCTGGGCGGGAGAGACGGAGCGGGCGGGGGAGGCGGAGGCGGGCGAGGCGGCGGCGGGCGGGGCGGAGGGGCGGGGGCGGCGGTGGGGCGAGGTGGGGCGGGGCGAGGCGAGGCGGAAGGATGTGCGGGCGAGCACCCGGGCGAGGCGGCGAGGCGGGCGAAAGCAAGGCGGGCGAGGTTGCGGGGCGAGGTGGCGCGAGGCGGCGCGAGGCGGCGGAGGCGGGCGAGGCGGGCGAGGCGGCGAGGTGGCGAGGGTGGCGAGGTGGCCCAGGCGGGCTGCAGAGGCGGGCGAGGCGGGCGAGGCGGGCGAGGCGGGCGAGAGGCGGAAGCGAGGCGGGGCGAGGCGGCGAGGCGGGTGGCGAGGCGGGCGAGGCGGGGCGAGGCGGCGAGGCGGCGAGAGGCGGGCGAGGCGGCGAGTGGAAGCGAGGCTGGGCGAGGCTGGCGCGAGGCTGGCGAGGCGCGAGGCGGGCGAGGCGGGCTGAGAGGTGGGGCGAGAGGCGGGCGCAGGCGGCGAGGCGGCGAGGCGGGCGAGGCGGCGAGCGGCTGAGGCGGGCGAGCGGCGGGGCGAGGCGGGCGAGGCGGGGCGAGGCGGTGAGGCGGGGCGAGGCGGGCGAGGCGGGCGAGGCGGGGCGAGGCGGGCGAGGCGGGGCTGAGGCGGGCGAGGCGGGCGAGGCGGGCGAGGCGGGGCGAGGCGGGCGAGGCGGGCGAGGCGGGCGAGGCGGGCGAGGCGGGCGAGGCGGGCGAGGCGGTGAGGCGGGCGAGGCGGGCGAGCGGGCGAGGCGGGGCGAGGCGGCGAGGCGGGCGAGGGCGCGAGGCGGCGAGGCGGGCGAGGCGGGGGCGAGGCGGGCGAGGCGGGGCGAGGCGGGCGAGGCGGGGCGCGCGAGGCGGGGCGAGGCGGGGCGAGGCGGGGCGAGGCGGCGAGGCGGGCGAGGCGGCGAGCGGCGGCGAGCGGCGAGGCGGGCGAGGCGGGCGAGGCGGCCGTGAGGCGGCGAGAGGCGGGCGAGGCGGGGCGAGGCGGCGAGGCGGCGAGGCGGGCGAGGCGGGCGAGGCGGAAGCGAGAGTGGCTGAGGCGGGGCGAGGTGGGGCGAGGCGGGCGAGGCGGGCCGAGGCGGGCGAGGTGGGCAGGCGAGCGAGGCGGGCGAGAGGCGGGCGAGGCGGGGCGAGGCGGGCGAGAGGCGGGCGAGGCGGGCGAGGCGGCGAGGCGGGCGAGGCGGGCGAGGGCAACAGGCGGGGGCGAGGCGGGCCGAGGCGGCGAGGCGGGCGAGGCGGCCGAGGCGAGGCGAAGCAGGCGGGCGATATGGGCGAGGCGGCGAGGCGGGGCGAGGCGAGGCGGGGCGAGGCGGGGCGAGGCGGGGCGAGGCGGGGCGAGGCGGGGCGAATGAATTCATTCATAGTATTTGATCGGAAAAGGAATAGAGAAAAATTGTGGAGAATAAGGTAACGTTTGAGACGACTTACGAAGGAAACAGCGGCTAATATTGATTTAGTGTTTTTTGTGTTGTGATGATGCATGTTAGGGGATTGCAAGTAGATGCAGACCATTCTTCCAGTGATACTGACTGAACTGTGTTACAATGTAAATATTAAATCCACTTTTTTTTATAAAGCATTATGTGCAAACTCATTTGTGTGTAAACAGTTGACATAGCAAAGCGATTCTACTCCTCGTTGCAAACTTACTTGTACCCGACATATGAAAAGAACGTTTTTACACTGTATGCTGCTGTATGACTAGGGAACATCTTTACCCTAGCAGAGACGATTCACGTGTCGTAATCAACCCCTTTTTTCATCATGTTGAAGTCAACAAGTGGAAAACAAATCGAGAAAGGAGGACACTGCTAAATACTCACCAGTCTACTGTGAGCTGTAAGCGATTGAAGAATTTGTTCCAGCATTATAAGATTGACTTCGTCAGATTCCTGTTGGTTTAACAGTCGCATTAAGGAGGGAGCATCGTCGAACCCTAGTTCAAAAGTTTACTTTCTCTACATGCCACATTCTTGCGTAGTAAATATAAAGTGTTATAATGTTGTGGAAGATTCGCAGAAATAGAAGATTTTTTCATAGAAAACCTCGGGTTGTGAGGCCTTCATATCGAAAATGTTAATAAGTCTTGTTCTTATACGTAGAAAATTTTCCTTTAAAATGCTTTGTGGACAGAATCCACATTGTGTGTGTCCATGATACAAAAAATTAGTTGACGCCAAACTTCAGTCTATATGCCTGTCCGACTGTCGTCAAGGGTAGCGCGTGGGTATGGTATGGCCGGGCTGAAGGTCCTGCAAGTTTGAAATGGATGTTTTGATTTTTGAAATGAATGATTTTTAGAGGTGATACTTTACATGAAATCTCAACATTTCCAGAATTTTCTCAAAAATTCTTCAAGATTTTTTATTAATTTTTCCTCGTCTAACGGAAACAACGCTTAAAATGTTGCATATTTCATTTTCTTCGAAATCTCTGAATCTTTGAAAACGACAAAAGTTAGAAATAATGCTTTCGTAACAATGAACGCAATGAATAATCTCGCTCATTATCTTAAAGACAAGAAAATTTCACTCCAGGGCATAGTAGTGTGATCACATGAATATGATATGAGCAATATTTTCGCTATGATATAATAATTCGAAGAGGTCGAAAAATCATTGCATTTCTGTCGTAAAATCCGATTGTGAGACGATGCAATTGTTCAAGTACTTACCTATCTAATGTAAACCGAGTAATAAGTATTTGGTATTATAGTAGAGCGATAACCGTATATAGAAATCTCAAAGTGAGAACAAGGATGTGTGGGAAGACTTCGTAAGCTGGGATGCATTTGTAGCAGGCGTTTCGTATGGGATATGATACTACTGGAATTTAGTATTATGTTACTTCAAATTCTGAGAGAAAGCATTGTAAAATGCTTCTGAATCCCTTAAATCTGCTAGTGGAATTGTCTACTAAAATTTATGTTTTGTTTGATCATGTATCATATGAACTCGCTGGCAGTTGTTTCTGGAGAAAATCCTCTCTCTGAGGTTCGCAGAAAAATAATTAATCAGGGACTGAGGAAAAACCCAGAAATTATTATTAATTTCTGTTAACCGGCGATTCTGGTCAAACCAAGCGTACTGAAACTACATATTTCTGTGAAAAACGTATATTATAAAAAAGATAAATCAATTTTGTAAAGAAATTACCCACGACGAGATAATGCGTAAAAGTATATTTTATTAATTTTTTCCAGTGCTGAAAATGTTTTGCTAGGTCTCTTCTTGTATGATCCCATGGTTTTTTTAAGGTATCTTCCAGATATTTTTGATGATGAAACCAATTAATTAATTTTTTATCTTCAATAATAACCAATTAATGAAAGCAATGAATTAAATTCATGTTTGTAATCTCATAGTTTATTATTGAAATAGTCATTAAGATATTACTATTAAAATATAGTATTCTGAAGATACATAATACCATATTATTGTTTTCTTACCATAGAATTGAAAGAAGTAAATGATTTCACTGAATAATAAATAACTACAACATAGAGGGAGTTAGAAAATTTGAGAATCGTTCTTTCCAGAGGTTGCATTAGCCTCTCGCAAAAGCTTGGGAATTTTTTGTCAATCCAACGATTTGCATCAGCGTTATTCTTCCTTGCCCTTTACTTACCCCTCTAAGACATACGCGCCCTTGCCTCTGAGTAGTAAGGGGATATGTCTCTCGGGTATAATCACAAGGGTCCCTGACTGTGTTCCCGGTAGGGCTCGGTGGGTTCCATCCCTCCACTGGCGAATGATAGCAGCAGATCACAGCCCGCAACTCACGTATACCCGCGAAGGGCGAGGAGGATAGAATTGATCGGCGAGGATGGATACGCGGGGGCGTTGTTGCTGAGAGAGAGAGAGAGAGAGAGAGAGAGAGATGCGGGGGCGTTGTTGCTGAGAGAGAGAGGGATGGTTCGACAGTAAGAGGGGAAGAAAGAGGGAGGGATGTGAGAGAAAGAGAGAGAGAGAGAGACGCGGGGGCGTTGTTGCTGAGAGAGAGAGAGAGAGAGAGAGAGAGAAGGACGGTTCGACAGTAAGAGAGGAAGAAAGAGGGAGAGATGAGAGAGAAAGAGAGAGAGAAAGTGAGGGATCGACAGTGAGAGGGGAAGAAAGAGGGAGAGATGAGTGAGTGAGAGAAAAGGGGGGAGCGAACGAGAGTTCGAGAGTAAGAGGGGATGGAAGAGGGAGACATAGAGAAAGAGAGAGATGGGGAGGAATGTACAACGGTGGGAGGGAGATAGCAGGATAGCGAGGGAGGCCACCCCGAGCCGTCCGGCGCGTAATATCAGGGCGAGCGAGGGTTGATGGGGTGGCTGATTGCCGACGGCGCGCGCGACAGCCGGGGACAGCGCTACGCAGCCGCCCCCTCACCCCCTTCCCCTCACCACCCCCCTCACCACCCCCTCACCATCTCGCCGACCCTCCGCTGACAATCCGATCCCGCTTCCGCAACACATACTGTTATTAAGGCGCGTAATTACTAACCAACAAAGTGGAAACGGAGACTGAGGTGGACGTGAAGGTGCTCATCATTATCTTGTTATTCCTCCACCCCTTCACTGTGTCTTTTGTTTTTTTTATAAACTAAAATAAGTTGGTCATGTACTTGTATGGACATGCTAATATTTATTCTTTTCCTTTCTCTGCATTCGGGGGAACTATGGCACCATGGAAATGTTTACAGGACGTCCTTATTTACTATTTATTCAATCTATTTTCCTTTCCTCCCAACCACGCTGCAATCGCTTTCCCTCTCAATTATTGAATGTACGTGTATGGCGATTTATAATCATAGGAGTTGTTTGGGACTCGTATCTTCCAATGTGAGGTATTTCAACATTATTAACTCCATCGCGATTTTTCAGTAGAGATACCATTATCTGGCACAATTTGTAACACAATCCTGCGTAGACCAGCACGTTCATTTGTCATTCACCATTCTCTTCCAAAGGTTCACCTGATTGACTATAATTTCCCAAAAGTTGTTCCTCTGCAAGTATCTCAGTATTTCAAGTACCTCCAAGAAGGAAAATATCTTCTTTGGCAAAAACATTCGCTGAACACTTGTTTGTTTGTTATTGCAGTATGAAAATAAAAGGTCAGTACAAAGGTGTATATTTTTGATACCCTAAGACGCACTCGGTTGGTTTGGATTCTGTATTTACCCGTTCCCAGTTTTTTTGATTTTGTTGAAAGCCTCTTCTAGGGGTGACGTCATTCTGCGAGTGGGAACGGCTGGAAGCTCAGTGAACCAAATTATACCTACATCACCACGTAATGTATTTTCTGTATTTAAAAACGTCTTTCATGTAACAAAAGCTGGAATACGAGTTCAAAGAAGGAGTTTAAAATAAATATATTTCGTTTTTAAATTTCAAATAATGTGCGTGGAATCTAGTTGCTATCTGTCTGACCACCCTGACTCTATTTAATTAATTTTATTATCCCTTTTGATTGTCTAATGTTAAACTTAACGAAACTGAGATCAGTTGTGTAATAATGTTATTACGATTCAAGAACAGTAATAATCCGTGGACCACTAATAACAACAATGATAAGTTTCGCATTGTAAGTAATGCAGTCTGCCAGGAAATTCTCTCCCCAGTGGTACCTTGCTGGTGACAGTGCTAGCAACAAAAACTATGTTGTTAGTTGCTACCAGCATAATTTTTAACTATACCATGACTTGGCTCGCGGAGAGACTTTCTTGGTGCATGTTACGAATATTAAAACCAATACATGACCTCCTAATTACTACTGTCAATATCAATGCCATCCTTCACGGGACTAATGGTTAAATTTAAACGAAAATTACAGTACATTGGATTTTTACAAAATGGATCAAACGTGCAATGTTCGAATCGTAATATCTTGTGACTATACTCAGCCAAACGGTCTCGTTTGATCATTCTCCAATCTCGTATTGTAATAAGATGTCTTACGATACTTTTTCGTATGTCGTAAATAACTAATGTTTATTTTAATTACAATATTAGCTTTCTCGTTTGCTCCATAGTGTAAGCAGTTCTCAATCTGCGACTTAGGGGTCGTAGACTAAGACTTCTAGTCCAAACGATGGCAGTCGAAGCCGATCACTAACAGAACGAAAATTTGAGAAATGGGCATTATAGGTTTCATTTATTTATTTATTTATTTATTTATTTATTTATTTATTTATTTATTTATTTATTTATTTATTTATTTATTTATTTATTTATTTATTTATTTATTTGTTTGTTTGTTTATTTATTTATTTATTTATTTATTTATTTATTTATTTATTTATTTATTTATTTATTTATTTATTTATTTATTTATTTATTTATTTATTTATTTATTTATTTATTTATTTATTTATTTATTTATTTATTTATTTCGTGAATCACGACTTTTGGCTCGTTTTTGCCCAGTGTGCAGGTTGAAGAGTGGGATGTGGGGTGCTGCGGGGTGAAAGGTCGGAGAGGGTGGTTCGGCGCCGACAGCAGGTGTTCCGGCTCCTCCAAGACGGCCTTGCCGCTGCCGCTGCCACCGCCGCCGTAAAAGTTACGGCGATATTACGCGAGATGCGGCAATCGATCTGCTCTTCGCGGTCTCCATCCCCACCACTTCCTTTTATTGCTCTCCTTGCCACCGTCTCTCGTGTTATCTTGACGGCGTGTCTTCAGCATTATGTTTGTTCTTCTTTCTTTCTTCCTTCACTATACATTCTTGCTATATGGCTTTTGTGGTGTCTCTCGAAGCTAATATCTTATTTTCATCTATCTTCTTTCCTCGTATTCTTAACTTGGATTATTCTCATCCCGTCGTACACTACTTTTATTTTTATATATTCTAGTCTTCGACATATCTCTCGTCCCTGATACCTCTTATTTCTCTCAAGCATGTTCTCCCGTGATAGTGGCGTAGGTTTCCTCTTTGTCCTCGTCTCCAGCTTATCGTGGTTTCTGTACATTTATTTCTATACATTCTTCGATTTTCTCCTCGCTGGTGATACTTTTAGTTCATCTCTGTATCTCAATTCTTTATTCTGCGATCTCGGATACATTATTCTTTAATTATTCTTTGCTTTGTGTTAATTATTTTTCATATTTTGTCATTGGTCTTAAGAACGCATTTATATCAATACAAATTCGTAGGTGGTGTGGAAATCGATGGTTCCATCTTTGACACTCACGCATATACGTGATAACTGAACTTCTGTTGTCGACTTCCTAGAGAATGGAAAATAACGTATCCTGACATATTATTCATATCATAACTCATTATTCAAGAATTCTGGCGGCATATGATATTATCTATTTACGATATCCATCAGCGTGTTCCGAAGGATAAATCATTCATCAAAGCAATATCCACCACTTTCTAAACCACAATTCTCTAAAAATTATTTCTAAAGATTTCGATTGCTACTTTTACTTTTAGAGAAAGTATTTGAATTACCTCAATAATGCAAACTCAAATTCTCCGTCGTAAAACTCATGTTTAGGGTTCTTTTCAACTGTAACTTCGCACAGAGGTCAGGAATTAGTGCAGTTGCAAGGACAATAATCTTTGCTTAATAAATATTAAGCGAAGCAGGAGATAAACGCCGTTTGAACCCGAAAATTCGGATGTGTGGATGGCTGTCGGAATGGATGGATCCTCGGAATGAAAGAATACTCGCAGTGCTGTATGGATGCAATGAACTTGGTGAGATTAAAAACTGTTCATCTCAAACTTATTAATCACGTCAGGAGTTAGATCAAGTTGTGCGTTGTTGTGTTGGCAGTTTACACGAAGTGCCTGCGACGTTTTCAAACGTTTTTGAAAAATGGTTGGAATTGTTTCTCTATGGATTTTCTAAAATAGTGGAAAATGCATTTAAAAATTCGTTTAAGTTCTGATATTCATCCAAACATTACATTTTTAAAATTGCAAAATTGCGGATATTTTTCGAACATGTCCTATACTTCCAATATTCAAGCCAGATATTTATTTATTAATGCTCTTTATCCCTCGGTTTTAGATATTTGAATGGCAACATGCATATTTTTTTAAAAAAAATAGTAGTTGTTGAGTAATAACATAAGGAGAAATGTTTTCGAATGTCACTCATTCCAACCACTTTTATTTCTCTAACTTTTCCGAGTGAAATTACTAATTTCTGTGTAAACTAAAGTGAATTAATAGAAAGAAATACAAAAACCATACGCAAGTTTATTTCAACATATCAAGTGGCAATGCCCACAGCCAGGTCTACTGTGTTGCATGACAATACAACTTGCCCGGATCCGAGGTTCAATAGATCCAGAAGAAAACCAAGTGACAAAGCAGAGGATGTTTTGAGGCATAGCGAAGTATCCTCCTCCAATGCGAAGTACCTCCTCAGACTCCGTGCTCCAGATTACATAAGTATCCCGTTACTGCGATGATCCTGCCTTACCCCTACATCACAAAGGCGACCTGTACCAAACATTATTACAAAGGCAATGTCTGAGAGAATACCTTGGGTCGAAATACTCATTTTTACAATGAAACACTAAATTAATGGTTTGAATATGTATCATATGGAGTTACAAAATACATTTTAAAGCCTTTCGTAGATACATCTAAATGGCTTGACTCACAGCAGACACTTGCTAGGTGCTGTCCACACTTGGCTTTAGAGTAGCGTCTGTAGAAGTTCCATGTTATGCGACCATATTTATGATCGTCATCGTTCCAATTTGATTGCTGAATGTTCAGAACAAAACCTAAATGCTACAAGACAAGGAGTTTCTAGTCATTGTTTACAATATCAGCCAATATAGTGCCAAAAATAGCACTGACGTAACTACAAAGGAGTGGTCTAGTGGGCGACGCGTGTTAAAATGGCGTATACTGGAAATATGCACGCGCACAAGGTTATATGTATTTCACTGGCTAGTCACACAATGAAGATACACAGTGTTTTAGAAACGGGAAGTGAGGGGAAGGGGGTGGGGGAAGCTTACGGCACTAGTTGCGTCGTCTGATAGACGACGCCATTGTAATCTAGGGTTAATCGCCATCTGTAGGCTAGGGACGAGTCTGTGCTGGAGTGTAAGGTAGCTGAGCGTTGTAATTTCCAGAAGAAATAAAAAAACGAGTCAGTCATTGCAAACCTGGATTCTTTTTTAACAATTCCGACTGCAGGTGAGTGTTGTTAATGGAAATGAACATTTTTGTGACCGCTGTCGGACTACACAGTCCGCCCTTCGCATCCAGTGAGCTTAGAGTGAAGTTATAGCATCCGTAACTCCTTTTTTAAGAATTGATGGTATTGAACAACACAATGTGATATTTCGGTTGGTTAGTTGGTTGGTTGCTAGTGATTCCGGAAGCGTCAACGACTGAGGTCATTAGTTTCGTAAGTGAGATGCATGTTTTTTCATCAGGAAGTGGCTGTGATCTTCGTCCGCTCGTTGGCGAGATCCATAACCGACCTATCGTCTGCTGACGGGGTTTCCCCTCAACCTGGTATCTCCCACCAGCGGGGCACCGCCCCAGTCTGGACAAACTCTAAGCTCCCGACCTGAGGATAGGAAGGAATAGGAAGGAAAGATCGCGCGCGGTCCGTGGCTTGTTTGTTAGGGTTCTGCCCCGGCATTCGCCTGGTGATGGTCGGAGAAACCACGAGAAACTACCGATCAGAGCAGCCGGCCTCTAAAATTCTCCTCTAGACAGTGATTTAATTCGACCTAGCTGACAAGATAGTGTCGAAAATCTTGCCTATGACGGAAATCAAACCTACGTCAGAGGCACTGCAGTGGCATCAGTTGATGCACTGAGCCTCCTCTCCCGATTATGTGATATTTACAATTTTTACAATTACCTATGAGAATAAGAGCATAAAATGTTATTCTAATACACAAAGTGGAAAAAATATGTGATGAAGAAAGAACACAAAACGTACTTACTTCTTTCTCAAATCGATGGTTTCTCACATGCTAATATTCTCAATATCTTGTGTGGACATCTTTCTGTCTTTTTCGTCTCGACTCCACTCCACTCGAATAACACCGACAAGCACATTTTCCAAATTGCTAACGAAACGGTTAAAAAATATCTTGTAATACTGGCGAGCTCAAAAACTATTTTTATTCATCTGACCAATACCTTTTCATAACTTATTTACTTACTGACTTCTTGCGCCCTTCTATTTGCTCCACTCTCAGCAACAATCATTGTCTCTATTTTCAAGAAGTTGTAATGTATGTATGTAATTTGTACGCATTGAAAATGACGGTACGGGTTCTGACGCAAGGCGTAAAATTGAAGACAAATAAATACATTAAGTAACAGTTTTGGTTATGAAATTGTAATACGATCTTTCTCAAGAGTAAAAATTGAATATTTGGGGGGGGGAGGAAAAAATTGGTTACCCTAAGATCGTGTTCACTTAAATTATAATGAATAATAACTATATATCTGAAAGTGATCACCAGCCTCATTATCTGCAGTAGCAGTTCAGTTAACCCATTAAATGTTTCCGAAACTACTTAAAGCATTTTAGAAAATTAATCCACTATCTCCTATGTTTGCTCTAATCTGAGAAAACCCTTGAAATTAATGAAGTAACGAATTGTTGTAATTAACGCTTCAAAATCTAGTTTTAATTTTCTGCGAGATGTCTTTAATAACATGAGTCTTCTCTTCAAATGTTCACACAAATTGAATTACGTTCAATTGTGACAGTGAATGTACAACTTTTCGCTTAATACAACAGAGATTTTTATAAGGTTTTCAGTATATTTGAAGATCCCTCGTTACCAATTGAATTAGCTTTCAGCAGCATCGAGTGGTTCTTTTCCTAAAACGCTCGTATCTCTCCCCCATACACTCCACGGTCTCTCACCATCAACCCTATCATATTTCATTACATCCATTGCCGTACTAACTACTGTTTGTCTCTCCACCAATTTCCCCAGTTCTCTTACGCTTTTCTCTGTCCTCCGCCACCCTCCGCCTTGCCGTTTCATTCAACTAAGTCTGCTTAACATCCTTCACACATTTCTCTTGAGTGAAATTCCTACTCCTCTCTGCGCAGGTGCCGTCACTTTCTCATCCCTTGCCTCTCCCACCTCCTCTCGCTGCCCACCTCGAGCACGTACGCCCAGTCGCTCGCCGCACTAGCTCCTTCGCCTGTGTTCCGGGCTCTGGCTCGCGCTCTCGACACCGTGCTTCCCTCCTCCACCGCCCTCTTTGCCCCCCCCCCCACCGCGCCACGCCCCCGCTCTCTGGCTGAGAGCCCTCCACTCGGTCTGGCGCGCGCGCGCGCTCTCGCGCTTTCGGGAAGAGAGCGCAAAGAAAAATATGGGGCTCGCCGCGCGGCCGCGGGCGAATGCAAATATTGTGATTGAGTAATCGGCACCTCGGGGATTGTCCTCGGGGAACACAGAGGGCAGGTTTACTTAAACGTGGCGGCGACGGAGGGGGCGGGGCAGGTGGGGCGCCGCCTGACGCTTACCAAATGAACAGCGGGTCGTGCTCTCAAAGCCGGCGTGCTCTTCGCCTGTTATTCCGTGGCGGCAGCGGCGGCGGTATCGACTGTGGCGGTGGCGGCAACAGATTTGCGTTGGCGTAGGGAGGGCGGCAGGCGTTGGGCGGTTGGAGTGGCGGCAGCGGCGGTGGGAGTGGAGGTATCGACAATGGCGGTGGCGGTAACAGATTTGCGTTGGCGTAGGGAGGGCGGCAGGCGTTGGGCGGTTGGAGAGGCGGCAGCGGCGGTGCGAGTGGTGGTATCGACAATGGCGGTGGCGGCAACAGATTGGTGTTGGCGTAGGGAGGGCGGCAGGCGTTGGGCGGTTGGAGTGGCGGCAGCGGCGGTGCGAGTGGTGGTATCGACAATGGCGGTAGCGGTAACAGATTTGCTTTGGCGTAGGGAGGGCGGCAGGCGTTGGGCGGTTGGAGTGGCGGCAGCGGCGGTGGGAGTGGTGGTATCGACAATGGCGGTGGCGGCAACAGAATTACACTAGCGGTGACGAGAGTGAGGGCGCCGATGGAGTGGCGGCGTCGGCGACGATGAGTCTGGCGACAGCAATGACGGCGGGGGAGAATAAAACGGTCGCCGTCAGTAACGTTGACGATATCGGCGGTGATGACGGTGGCGGTGAAAGTCCCAGAGCAGCAGTAACAGTTAACGCGACGATGACGAAAAAAAGATGACACGACGAATGGAAAGTCAAGAATGATAAAAAACGGAAACTAATCACGCCCAGTGAATTACGTAGAAATTGGAAATTGTTGCACAATATTTAGGTTCGAAATGTAAATAATTTTATAGTTTAGAACTTCTAATGAATCAATTCGGATGTATATAATACTTTGAAATTATGGATGTAATCGATATTATTTGCTTTCATGAAGCTGAGAGTGTATATTGCCTTGGGTATATTTCATGTGATTCCAACAATCAGCAATTCATGTGATTAAAAGAACCGTAAAATAAATGACTCGTACGTTAACGATTAAGTCAATTGTTTTGTGTGAATCCATGACATTGCATATTCCGGCAAAATGAAAAATGTCAGTTATCATAATTTGCTCCGGAAAACTTAAATTATCTTGCAGAAATATTTTCTTACTGTGACTGATGATGATTGTAACCGATGTTATTAGGCTGCAACCATTAGGAGAACGCTTCATTATGCGCCGAAGACAAAACATTTTGACAATTTTAGTTTTAACGTATTGGATCCATTTGGTGCCAACGGGAAGCTTCCGGAGACCGTCTCTCCATGCCTAGTTAACACTGAGTCCCTTCTCGGACATTCAGGCACATTGTGATTTTTTTACCGTTAGGAAGTCAGACCATTTCATTTGAGCCATTCCATTGTGACCCACTAGCCCCTGACGATAAGTGTTCTGATGTCATGATAATTTGTCAATATACGTATTATAGGAAATCAATTTTGAAGATGACAAAGTTATTGTTAAGTGGGAGAGATACTTAATATAGGTATCCATTAATTCCGTTATGTTCTTCAAATTAACGTTCTTTAAAATTTCAATTTTTTTAAGAGCTAATTTTCACAAACACATTTATATATTCGTAAGGAACAATTACGTTAAAGTAAAAATGTACTTTGATCGAAAATATTTTTTCCCAAAAACTGGGAAAAGTTATTTTTTCCAGTTTTTGTTAACTTGAACATTAACTTTTTTTCATGCTCTTTCGTTTAGCAGGACGGTATTGTATCACCTAAAGAATAAATAGAATAGTTTGAAACCCGTGGATAGTTCGATGAATAGGTACTGTGAAATATTACAGGGATTACATCTGAACAAAATCTCATTATCTGATGATTACTGAATCATTTATATATAAGTACAGAATTTACACGCTTGTACGATGCTTCTGTTTCTTTAATGTACACCTGCGAATCAGCGGTTCCCATCATTCGGGGGTCGAATTCCTTGGGCCACTTCGATTGCTTTCGGGTCGAGTGCCGCAATAACCACCCTCGGATTCGCCGGAGCATCTGCGGGTGACCCCGCGGCCCCCAGTGCCCTGCCCTCCGCCCCGCCCCCGCCCCCGCCGCTCGCCCGCTCGCGCTCCCGCCTGGCGCGGATGCCGCCGCCGCCGCCACCGGTCCGTTGCCATGGTGATGCACAGCACAGCCCAGGCCAGCCCGGCCCGCGGCGGCCTGGATTGAGGTGAGGCTGCCGTGAATAACGACCGTACTCTCGCTGCCACCCCCGTCGCCATCCTTGCCGACTCTCCCCGCCGCCCTCACCGCCTTACGTCACCCCACCAGCCATGCACCCCTGCCGCTGTCAGCCACTCATCGCCGCCCTTGTTGCTCACCGCCACCCCGGCCGCCCCCGCCGTCCCCGCCCCTCCCCGCGGCCCCCGCGGCCCCCGCCGCCCCCGCCGCCCTGCCGACCTGCCGCCCAGGCGCCCCCCTGCGCCGCCCCGCCGCCCCCTCGCCCTGCCGCCCCCTGCCCCCTTTCCACTTTGCCTTTAACCACCGCCCGCCGCCCCGCCGCCCCGCCGCCCCGCCGCCGCCCCACGCCGCCTGCCCGTCCGTCTGCCCGTCCGTCCGACCGCCCGCCGCCCTCGCCGCTCCCGCTGCCCCGCCGCCCCCGCCGCCCCCGCCGCCCCCGCCGGCTTTCCGCCGCCCCGCCGCCCACGCCGCCCGCCGCCCACGCCGCCCGCCCCCCGCCTGCCCGTCCATCTGCCCGTCCGTCTGCCCGTCCGTCACTGCCCGTTAAAGCTTAGTTTTCCTGAAAACTGAAATTCTCCTCAATTTTAATTGCACGCATTTCTAACACTTGTGGTTTAGGTCCTTCCTATATCTTTCGATTTCCTTTCTGTCCTTTTTGAATTTTCCGTCACATTTTCCACCAAAATTTCACAGGGTTTCTTTGTGTGACCTTACCTTTTATATTAATCGTTGATCCAACCTCGAGTGTTACCTGAAAATAATTGATCGACATTTATTCAATACACATTCTTTCATGAGATTAATTATCAAATATAGTTTCAATTCATAGGTTCGTGTTCAGCGCAATATCAATAAGAGTCAATGCTTGTAATGTTTTAGATCTCGAAACCCATTCTCTAGGGGGGGGAGTTCAAATTTACCACTTTCTTTTTTAATTTTTGGAAGAAGCATCACTTCATTGAATATAGGGGTTAAAAGCCTTTCGCAATTTTGTTTCTAATTTTATATTAGTATATTGTATTATTATTTCGTAATATAATGAACTAAAATTGATATATCTGGAAAGATTATCATATTCATTGGGTTTTGCTACTTGCTTTCAACTACAAGGTTCGTTATCTAAGTAATGCGACCATTTGTTCTGACAATACACTGCAGCGCCTACTAACTTGGTGGACTGGGTGTAGGGGGAGCGAGGTTTTAGCCACAAAACGCATCCAATCATTATCCCCTCCGTGCTGCCGGAGATTCGGGACGTGTGTTCCCATGAATCTCGTTTTGAGGTTATGTAACCCAGCGCGATCGATCGTTCTAGGGAACAACGTTATTCTATCAATTCTAAACTTGATAAGTTCGCCACTGAAACGTTTCCATTAATTCCTTAGGCCTTTGTGTGTGATTTCTTGTCCAAATCAGAAGCTCTCCGTCGGCACATGTCCTTCAAGGAAGGCTGAAAGGATGTCGCCCGCGAACATTGGTGTGGACGCCCATCAACCTTTCCAATAGACGAAAATGTCACATATGTGCGTGATTGTTTGAATTCTGGCTGACGGCGGAGCCTTCAATTGATAGGAGAAACTCAAGACATGATGAAAACAACAGTTTTGTATTGTAACCTCTGCCGTAACGACATCAAGGATGCATGGAAACTTCGGCCGCATGGAATCTCGTCAACGCGCGAAGCCAACCTTTGTTGTCAAAGGCTTCTTGGCCATTTCCCAAACCCCAATGATTCCCAGTTTTCGTGCAGTACTGACCTGGATCCTGCAGACGTTTGTTGTTTCCGCGCTGAAAAGTCCTGAAAGAGAAACATTAGGACATGATTGAAAACATAAAGCCTCATGTTACATCGGCTCTCAAGAACATCCCAGAGAAGACCTTCAAGGATGCTCTCCAGATCTGGAATCATAGCCTCCAGAAGTGTAGCGCCGCAGGATGATAATACTTTGAAAATTTGAGACTAATTGTACGAATATGTTCAATAAATGATTTTTTAAGAATTGAGTCGCATTGTTAATATGGATCGCACCTTTTATATCATCGTCTCCTCTATTATTTCAATAGTATACATCCGTTTTGCGGTTCTCATCGGCTACGCAACCGATCTTTATAAAGGGGGTCTCTAAAGAAAAAGAATTTCACGGAGATTTGGCGACTTACATTTTGACTTTATAAATAGGAAGGATTTGCTTTAAAAAACGCATCTAAATATTCGTGTCAAATCAACCCATTTTTTAATCTATATCATTAAATAGTTCCTAAAGAAAGCGTTTTAGGGCCTTAAAAACGAAATGTTTGATGACGGAAACGTTTCTCACATCATAACCTAGATGATGAGATCTTGAAAATTCTACGATATTTTTGTTGATTTGACGCTTCTCGATTCTACCTCACCTGTTCAGAGCCTGTAGAATCTGCAACCGTATGTGAAATTAAACTAATTACTTTACTTTATAGACATATAGAAAAAGTGATAGAAGGTCTTGAAAAAGATATATATTAAAGGCTTAATATGGAAATGGCAAAATAAGAAAGAGGGTAGGGTTTAACACTCGAGAGTTCTCGCACGGGTACGCTAGTGAGATTTATTTGAAGTACTCGCTCTTGTAAAAAAACGGGCGTGAAAAATCCATTGTTCTGATGTACCTCTTAACACTGTTTCATATTTCATTCTTCCTACATTATGTGGCATATTGGGGTTGTCGATGTTAATTATATTGTATAATTAATGAGGTGATTAATAACAATTTCATATCGAGAGGGAAACAATGGAAAACTATATTACTGCCCACCTTGACTAATTGCTGTTTGTTTCCTGCGAAGTATTACGTACAAGTTTTACTAGAATGACCACCTCGATGGTCAACACACTTTTGCGGTTTAACATTACTCCATATTAGTGAGGTAGGATAAAATAAATTGTTTAAAACCTCCTGTGCGTACGCAATTTGAATTATTAATGCTGCAAAATCAATTTTCCTCGCAAAATGAATATTGAAAGTATCGTACCTCATTGTTATTTATTGATGACATTTGGTTCTTTCGCACGATATCCAATGATGCATGGAATTGCTGGCTCGCGTGTAAAATAATATCTGATTAAGTCTCTCGGAAGGATGAACACTGAACTCTGATTTGAAATTTAGGGAAATGTGTTGAGTGATACATCTGTATTTAATACAGTAAGAATAGAAAACTGCTACGTTACTTTAATAGTTAGTTATGTTTGGAATCAAATCATCGTCGTGAGTTCTTGAAAATGTCTCAGAACGTTAAACCCAAGTATTGATTTCGAATATTTTATATTTTAAACAAATCAGTTAGAGCTTATTATCCCATAAATAATGAAATTCTGGCGAAGGATCAAGCAATAGAAATAGAGAAGACCAAAAACATG
>BLKR01016884.1:0-18874 GCA_011170035.1 Teleogryllus occipitalis
TCTGTGTCTGTCTGTGTGTCTGTCTGTGTGTCTGTCTGTGTGTCTGTCTGTGTGTCTGTCTGTGTGTCTGTCTGTGTGTCTGTCTGTGTGTCTGTCTGTCTGTGTGTCTGTCTGTCTGTGTGTCTGTCTGTCTGGTCTGTCTGTGTGTCTGTCTGTGTGTCTGTCTGTCTGGTCTGTCGGTCTGTCTGGTCTGTCGGTCTGTCTGGTCTGTCGGTCTGTCTGGTCTGTCGGTCTGTCTGGTCTGTCGGTCTGTCTGTCGGTCTGTCCTGTCGGTCTGTCCTGTCGGTCTGTCCTGTCGGTCTGTCCTGTCGGTCTGTCCTGTCGGTCTGTCCTGTCGGTCTGTCCTGTCGGTCTGTCCTGTCTGTCTGTCCTGTCGGTCTGTCCTGTCGGTCTGTCCTGTCGGTCTGTCCTGTCGGTCTGTCCTGTCTGTATGTCCTGTCTGTCCTGTCTGTCTGTCCTGTCTGTCTGTCTGTCTGTCTGTCTGTCTGTCTGTCCTGTCTGTCTGTCCTGTCTGTCTGTCCTGTCTGTCTGTCCTGTCTGTCCTGTCTGTCCTGTCTGTCTGTCCTGTCTGTCTGTCCTGTCTGTCTGTCCTGTCTGTCTGGTCTGTCTGTCCTGTCTGTCTGTCTGTCTGTCTGTCTGTCTGTCTGTCCTGTCTGTCTGTCCTGTCTGTCTGTCCTGTCTGTATGTCCTGTCTGTATGTCCTGTCTGTCTGTCCTGTCTGTCTGTCCTGTCTGTCTGTCCTGTCTGTCTGTCCTGTCTGTCTGTCCTGTCTGTCTGTCCTGTCTGTCTGTCCTGTCTGTCTGTCTGTCCTGTCTGTCTGTCCTGTCTGTCTGTCCTGTCTGTCCTGTCTGTCACACATTTTTACTCACTAAAACCAAAAATACTGTTACCAAAATGTTCTGGCGTTATCTACCTTGGAACCGCTATTACGCATTACTTCTAGATGGCGCCTGAATGGTACGTTACGTACTATTCAGGTTAGACTTTGGCTGCTGTGTTATTCTTCTTACTTCTTGAGAATGACCGTGATATATCTCTCTATTGTTGTCCATTCCTTGTTACAGATCATTAGTATCATCATGTTTTCTACTTTACACTCAACCTCCAATATCATACGATGCTTTAGCGGGTTCCATCTCGGGCAGTGGAATAGCGTATTCGGCATCGTCTACTTCATGGTTGCAGTAGAAGCACACCGCGTCATACATTCAAATTGGCATATTGAACAAAACAGCATGGCAACGTTTCAGAGGTCGAGTTGTGTCTCCATCATCAG
The DNA here is from genome assembly GCA_011170035.1 of Teleogryllus occipitalis. Taxonomy (NCBI): domain Eukaryota; kingdom Metazoa; phylum Arthropoda; class Insecta; order Orthoptera; family Gryllidae; genus Teleogryllus; species Teleogryllus occipitalis. Next base: position 1,277 of record BLKR01016884.1, read on the forward strand.
GCCTTTAACAATATGTCAATTTACAAGGAATTGGATGAGATAACATGATAAAATCGAATTTAATAGATGGTATCATGTTGAAAACTTATTTCATGCGATGAATTTAGAATTCAAGAAAGATTAGAAATTGTCAATAGTTATTGAGAACATGGTGAACTAAAAAACATGAAAGGTATAGAAGAAGAGAATTCCGAAAGATATACATATGAGAGTTACTAATGTCGACAGTGAACTCTCCTACTATGGAGAGAGTACTGACAAGAATTTCTTTACAGTCCTGTGACTGTCTATAAAAGAAATTATTGGAACTTTTATTAAGAAAAAACATAGTAGCAGACAGCCTATGTTTCATCTTTATAATATTATCACGTGTTCCAATTAAGTACGTCTATTTTTATGTAACAGTCGATATTGAATAAGTAACTACATATTTAAAATTATAATTCCTTGACGTCATGTGTAATAGCTAAAATATATATTTTATTTTCAAAATGTTCAGTTTTTTGTAGAAATTTACGTCGGTCAGGTGTTTCACGTTTATCTAAATCATCTGCATATAATTAATCTATTTGTAGGTCTATTTGCGTTTGTAAAGTGCGGTTTTCTTACACGGGGAGTGTAAAGTCATACTACAAAAGGGTTCTCTGATCGAAGTTAGAAATGTTCTCTCCTCTCATTACTCAAATTATAATTCCAAATATAGATGAACTTTTAATGAAGATATGTCTTAAACAAATATTTCTATATACAAATTTCTATTCATGAAAAATTTGCATTAAAAATTAATTAATTTATCTCATTCATTTCTTCAATTTAATTAGAGCATTTAATAACTGTGTGTTTTTATTTCTGTTTATACAACAATTTAACTATGATATACTTCATTTAATATAGTTTGCAATGAAAATCCCTTCTGTTCTTTTCTAAGGTTGTATGAGCTGCCACCGACGTTTCCGATCTACAATTACATCACTTTCCCTCCGCAGCCTTACTTCGTGTGGTCGTGCCCGCAGGGCACCTTCGGGAATGCGACCAACCGATGGGGCAAAGAGGTGTCCCCTCGTACCTTAATGATTGATTCGAAATGATACACTGCACTAAATAGTTAATGCTAGAAATTAGGGTAGTTCAAAATATCTGACGAGTTGACGAAAGTACACCTCCAATAATGATTGGCATTCTTTCAATATTGGGCGTTTTTAATTCAAATTATTTAACATTTAACAAAGTATTCAAATTATTTTCCTTTTCCCGTATTTTCTGTAATCCTTGAACAGAAAAATAATTGTCTCTGGTTCTACGGGAGTATGAGATTTTCACAATTTTCTCCTCTTTCTCCATTTTACTGCTATTCATTTCGTAAGCCATCGACAATCCTGAATATTTGACGCAGTGCATCCTTCACTGATTACTCCTCAGCGAAGAAGCAGCTCCTTCAAAAATTTAAAACAATAGCGACTTAACGACAGCCATTCTCAAAGCCCGGCGGGCGCCGCCGGTGCGACGGGGAGGAGTCACGAGATATATCGGCCTTCGCTGCCAACTTTATCGCGCTGAAGTTCGGGTCCGGACGGCGGGGTCCCTCGGCTTTATACGCGCTCTGAGGTATAATCTCGCCATTCTAGGAACGTCGAGATGAAGGATCCAGGAGAGCAGGCCCACGAATGCCCCGCGGAGAGCCAAGAAGAATGTGGACATACAATTTCATTAGGGGTAGCGTTAACTTCTGTCTGCCGCGGTAATTTCCAAGACCCCTGTATATATTTTCAGAGGCGGGCTACGCCACTGGCTCTTCAGGAGACGCGTGGGTGAGGAAGGGGACGAAAGGATGTAGGGGGCTGTGAATGGTGGTGGGAGCGTTGGTGGCTGGAAGTGTACATGCTTATGCTTTTGGGCGGGGTCTCGGTTGATGCTCGTACCCTGATGAGAATGTGAAGACTTCCGTAATGTTTGGAACCTCCGGCATAAGTATAAATTTTCTGCTTCGCTTCTGACACGTTACTGGAATTCTTGAGTCGAGTTATTTTGTTGCCAACGACATTGAGAGAAAGAATTATGGCGTAAGCTACGCATATTGCTACCAAACACGTTTTGAGAATGTCCGTTATGCTCGTACACACTATTGCTTGAATTAAGAAACTAAATGAAGTAACAGAATATCGAAGAAGGTACGTTCATGTAATTCAACGCGTGTTAAAACGAGATAGTATAGAGTGTTCCAAATTTTGACTATCTAATAATGTTAAGCACTGAAGTTCTTAATAAATTGGGTCGAATAGCAATGTTTGAAGAGGTGAAGTTGTTCCTTTATTCTGAAACTAACTAATGCTATTAACTGCCTTTTGTATAAGAATATTGTTTTAATATATCAAGTACATTATAGTTATTAATCAATGACTTCACACACATTTTTCTTCCGTTTCTGTATTATTTCTATTTATTCTTGAACTTTTCCTGATTGGCATCTCGAAGCTCTCCACTATGTGAGGTCGAGAGCTGACCTTTTCCTCGAGATCCTTGTCCGAAACTAACAATTTCGAAAACGCTTGACCCCAGTGTACACGCCCCCCTGAGGGTCAAAGGGACCCACATAAAAATGGAGGCATAGGCACGCGCGTCCGGTGTCGGCTCTGGCAGTGCCGGCGCCCACCTACCTGACGCTGCTCCCCCCCCTCCCCTGAACGCGGTCGCCTCCGCCGCCACCAGCGTAGAGTCTCCGGAGTCCCTCTGCACAGCCCGCGCACCACGCGTCATGCATGCATAATGGAGGAGAGGTGGGGCGCGTTGCTGCCTCCGTCGCCGCAGCCGCCCTCCCAGCTCCTGCTTCTCTCGTGGCTGCCCTCAGTGCCACCGCTTTCCCACTCCCGGTAGAGCTTGTGGCACCGCTTGTCCTCCGCCTACACTACTGCTCTATCGATCACCATCGCCGTTGATATCCTGTGATGTCTCTAGTGGTGCCATCTCCGCCGATTCCTCTACCCATCGCACCTCAGTTAGCTCTCCTTTAAAGTTGACCATCAAAGACACTGTCATTCGCATGTTATTGTCCTCGTTGATATTCCAGCTCTTACCCATATTATCATGTCTTGCCACTGCCACTATTATTTGCACTGTCTAATCATTGTCACCACTTCTATATCCATCACACTCCCAACTGTCTTATCGTATTCCAACCCTTCCTGGACGTAGCTACCACCTTCGGCGTCATCCTCCACAGCTTCCTATGCCAGTCCCACGGCCGCCACTCCCGCGCCTTGCCTATGCCCGTGCCTGTGCCTCCGCCTCCGGCGCGCAGTCTATAGAGGTAAAGAGCTTAACATTTCACATATGAATATTCATACGGCAATAACAGTTGTAGGGCGGCGGCGGCGGCGGCGTCGCAGGGGTCCCGGCGGCGACCGGGCAGCGGGGGCGGCCGGAAGGGCTGCGGAGGTGGTGGGGCGGTGCGGGCGGGGAGGGGAGCCGCGGAGCGCCTTGCGGCGCGGCGCCAAAGGCCGCGGGGCTTTGGCGACGCTTCGAAACACAGCCCGTTTGATAGCGGGGCCGCCGGATCGGTGCCGGGCGGCGGCTTAGCGCGGGCGGCGGCGGCGCCGATGGAGGGCGCCTGCGGCGACGCTGCTACGCGTGGTGGCCATCGCACGCGCGGGCCCCACGCTCTTCTCTTGTTGATAGAAACTCGCTACGCGCCGCTCGCCTAATTCCCCTGTGCTGTTCCCGATAAATTAAAATGTTAACGGAACTCGAAAGCCGTGGCGATTGTTGGCCCGTGGAAACAGTGGAAAGCGCGCAGCAGCGTTGCAATTGTCTCTTCGTGACTAGGCATACTGATAGCTGACATAACTGGGACGGGGAAACTCTTTAGTAGCAAATATATTTGCAGTTTGCCTTTACTTTGTCATTGGAATTCAGTCTTATTCAGAGAAGTTCGTAATGAGTATTTGCTAAAAAGTTAATAATGAATGCAATTTCTAGAATTTAAGTTAAGTTAATGGAATCGATGATCAAAAATCTAGGTTTTATATCAATTTATCAAACAGACAGAATTATTTGCAATTGAATTTTTTATTCATTTTTTTATTTTACGTAAAAAAAACAGTTAAAAACTGCGTATGACGTGCTATGGGGAAAAGTGAATTGTGTGCACATTTTCAAAATTCTGTGATCCCTACACTAAGTCATATACTACTTAAATTTTGAATTTTTGAAAGGGAGAAAAAAACTCCCATGTAATAAAATCTATTTTCAAGAATAAACAAGCAATACATTTTGAATTTTGAATGGGAGAATAAAAAAACGAAAAAACTCCCATGTAAAAAATCTATTTTCAAGGGTAAATAAGCAATAAATTTTGAATTTTGAAAGGGAGAAAAAACAAACCAAAAAAAAAACTCCCATGTAATAAAGTCTATTTTCAAAGATATATAAGCAATAAATTTTGGCTCTTATTACTTCCTGCCGCGACAACATGGAAACGATAATTTGAATAATTGTATTTCCCAGTGAATTCTAGAAGACGTACACAGAAAATGAAGTTACATTTATGTCCAGAAGCAAAACAAGGGCCATCTCAGCATTTGCTCAATGGATCAGGGAAACTGGACGAAAAACCTGATCGAGATGGGAGTCATTGACCCGGAGGCTGCAATACAATACTTGTTACAGGTTGTTTATACACATTTATACAGTTCAAATTGTAAATAATGCATTATGTATCATTGTTAAAAATTGTTACTTTTCTTGTGATGCTCAGTATAGTCTCTAATTGTATAGAAACAGTTATGCAGCAGAAACGATTTCACTTGTGATTTAAACTTTTCTATTGAATTTAATCGTTTAATGTCATCTGGCAAAGTGTTGTAAAATAATGTACATGTATTGTATGTGCATTTTTTGTAATGAGCTGTTGATACTGTCACCTGATGAATATGATTTCTACGTCGAGTGTTATAGTAATAGACTTCAGCATTTTCTGAAAATATATTCCCGCCCTTAAGCAAGTCATTTTTTACAAAAACCACTGATTCGTAAATAAAAAGACACGGTAATGGTACAATTCCTAGATTAATGAAGAGAGGCTTACATGAATCACGTGGGTGGGATTTGGTTATTATTCGTACAATTCGTTTTTGTAATCTAAAAGTCTGAGGAGCTATAAGATGTATTTCCCCAGAATATTATGCCATATCTCAGGCGGGAATGAACATTCGCGAAGTATACACAACGAGCAGTATGAAGGCTGACTGAATTTGCAAGAATTCTGAACGCGTAGCATAATGAACTTAATTTTGTGTTCAATTCATTTAAATGGACGTTCCATTTAAGGTTTGACTGAATTGAGAGACCTACAAAATTTTTGTTGCCTTAACATCAGTCAATGGTACACTGTTCATTTTCAATGGAGCACAGAATTGTTTATTTGATACGGAAAACTGCATTAAAACCGTTTTCTTTTCGTTTACTATTAATTTGTTATTTCGGAACCAATTTGAAACAATTGATATTGTACTATTTACGGTTTCTTTATTGCAAAGGATGTTCGTATCATCCGCAAAGAGAACCGTTCTTCCGTTTCGAATCGTCGAGGGCATATCGTTTACGTAAAGTAGGAACAGAATAGGGCCTAAAATCGATCCTTGAGGAACTCCACATGCAATGGGCAAAGAGTCGGAAAGGTGCGTACGTAATGTTCCATCATTCCAGTAAGGTATTTCAACTCTCTGACATCGTTGTTTAAGGTACGAACATAACCAATCTAGAGCAATACCACGTATTCCATATGAAGGTAATTTGGAAAGTAAAATGTCATGATCAATGACGTCAAAAGCTTTTGAGAGATCTAAAAATAATCCAATAGGTGTCTCGTTTTGATCCAATGATGAGGCGACATCTTTAAGAAAAGAAAATATAGCTGTTTCCGTTGATTTTGATTTTCTAAATCCATGTTGGCAATCTGAAAGCGCGTCGTGTTTAGTTTCATATATTGTATCTTGAATTTCATATATTGTATCTTCGCTACACAATTTAGTAATAAATTAATTTCTTTCTTTCCTTCAGCCATGTTTAATTGGATGTTTTGAAGAACCATGAATAAACACTGACTCTGGTTAAAAATAACTATGTGTTAAAGATAATCTGTTGGATTAATTATACGAACAACAATGGTAGGTTCTTTCCATTGTTGATACGTCTTACTGAATAATGTAGAAAAACGCAGATTATGCAAAATGCAAAAAAGATTCTTCAGTTAATAGCTCTGAGGAAACTTAGTGTACTTAGTTTCCGTACATATACGTACTTAAAAATGTATATATTTAAAAAAAATAAGATATTCTGCCATGGCTTCGTTTAGAGCTGCTACAGAACCGTTTGTAGTATTTTTTTCCTTTAAATGAAAGACTGTGATCCCTAGATGTGTTATCAGATATTGTTTGTGTTGATTCACCAACATTTACGGTGTAAATTAATTAATTAAATCATTATTTAATAGTACGCTTATTAATACTCAATTGTTTTCTTCCAAAGGATGGCTGTTTCAAAATCGATTATATGAAACGATAGATGTGAGTTATTGCTGCTTCATGGTGGCGTTGCTTGATGTTTTGTTTTGATTGTTGAGATTTGTTTACAATTCGTCGAGGTTTTGTTTCAGTGTAATAATTGCATAGTGGCGTTGACAGTTTGCATGTATTTGCTTTTGTGATGTATTTTGTAGAGAACATTCGGACAGTGGGTTTTGTTCGGTTGTACAGAAGTAGTGAAGTTGTTCACGGTTATATCGAATTCCGAATCGTTGCCCACGCGCCCCAAAAGACGCAAACGTACATTAACTGGACCCGGGAAAGAGAAAGTCAGCGTAGGTGTCGTGATAGTGAGGTCATTTCGTTTTCTGTTGGGTCGTTGTCTATTAAATGTCAGTTTTGTTCTGCTTTGCCATGCGAGAGAAATTCTGCAAACGAGTTTACTCTGTGTTGCTTAAATGGGAAAATAAGTTAACCTTCGAGCAATATGTCAGAAGTAATCAAATTTTGTTTATAGATGATGACACATCAAAAAACTTTAGAAATACTATCCGTCAGTATAATATTGCTCTTTCTTTTGTGTCATTTGGTGTATTATTGGAATATGTGGGCCATATTGCATTACCACCAGGTCATGGGCCATACATGTTCAAAATTTTGGGAACTCCTTATCACAGAATATCTTCGTTATACCCTGAAGATCGAAACAATGCAACATATTGTGAACATTAGTCTGAGCACATATTTTACATTTATCTCAGATTTCACCATCAAATTTTGACGGGTTCTCACTAGTTGCAAATTAATTCTTGTGAGAAGCGGGAACACGTTAATACGTGATAACTAGGTTAATTGATGTCTTGAAGCCAATACATGTGATTATTCGGCACAAGCTTAATGCCCACGTTTCCATATGTTGAGAGACGCGTTTTTTATTACTATACTTTCCTTCTTTTGAATATGTGTTTTTGAATATTGTTATTAGATCCTTTTGAGCACTTTCCACCTGAATATCTTTATTTTATGTTATTAAACTTATTTTTGCTTCACCTTTTTTTCTTCCGTTGACACGAAAGAGAATTGAAAACTGCCCTTGCGACATGATTGGGAGAATCAGGAAAATACGTAGCTGTCCGTTCGTACAGCTTACAAGATCAGATAATTTTCTGACACATTATTCTAATTACTGAATACCTTATTGGCCGTGTTATATGATGAGCTGCTAATGCGTGCAGAAGAGAATACAAATAATTTATAAGGCCCCTCTTCCGTGTGATGTTCCTGGAATCAGTGTTTTCAAATATAAAAATATTATTATAAAAAAAGAAGTTTGGATGGAATACTCTAGTTATTTCTAGTTTCTAAAAGTGTTTTTACGCATTTATTGTTGTATTATATATTTCATTTTTTGAAAAATAAATTCTACGTAACGCATTCTTCGCGTAGAGTGTAAATTTCCACGAAGACAATACTACCAATTACGTGGGTAACTGTTTAATGCAATTATAAAAGTATGCCAGAAAAATAGCATTTAAAAAATAAGAAATGGTTCTTCTATTATATATTCATAAAATATTTTTAATATTTACATTTTGAAGATTTAAGAATACAAGCTGATGCTGGTATGTATTACAAAGCAAACAAATACATACATTGATGGGTTAATGGCATAAATAACAATGTTTGATTTTTTTCGTTAACTATGTTTCTTCTTATAACAATAATGTAGAAAGGGGTCTTTTGGCATTTCAATATTTTAAATAAAGAATTAAATAAAAACCATTGTTTGAAGGTCAGTGGTAAAATAACTGTTCGACTTTAGAACATTTATTTAATTCATAACAAAATAAAGAATATTTAGGATATAATCGTTGAGAAGAAAGACTGATAAATTAGATCCCATATTTATTAGGTAGAAAAAAGATTGCATCTGAATTTCACTCAACGCACGAATCTTCACATTTGTGATCTTTAAGGAACTTTTTCATCTTCACGGCGCGCTTGGGAAGTAGCGCCCCGCCCCCTCCCAAAACCCCCGTGGGCGTGGCGGCGTAAGTTGCATTGCTCCGCGCCGTGCGCATTTGACCCAGTCTACGAGAGCGGCGCGCTATTTGGAAATATGCGTATCAAGACTAATAGCGCTCGCGATACGGCTCGTGGGCGTGACGGATGAGCGGTCATTACTCGACCCGCGAGGGCGCATGCGGTGGAGGCGGCGCAGGCCCTCCTCCCCTTCCCGGTGCCGCCCCCGCCACCGCCGCCGCTTGTCGGACGCCAGACTCAACCCGCCTCCCGCCAGGGCCGCACTGTTCATACTGTGCGACTGCTCTAGTATACAAGTTCACAGTATTGCCGGAAACAGAGGTATTGCTCCCAACAGGGAAATCAATATGTAATTACGGACAATAACGAATTTTAGGTCTTGAGGGAGGATGGATATTTTAAAAGGGATGATTGTATCGTTGAAGAACATCATTTCAAGAACATTGCATCTTTCAAGAGTTGACATTCTAAAGAAATTTATTTTACTTTTCGATTACGAAATTCCGGGAAGTCCTGTAATGCTGCAAAAATAAACGATGTCGAGATTTTGTCGGAAATACACTCTTCGGGGGTTCCGGATATCGAAAAAATTTTTTCAAATTCGTCTGTTCGTCCATGTGCGGGTAACGTTAGCGCCTAAAATGTGCAAAATGTTCTCCAAATTGGATATTCTATGATTAATCCGGCTGCACCCGAGGTCCTGCAAATTTGAAAGAGATCTTTTAATTTTGAAATTTCTTTAGATAAAGCTCTAACGACATTTTCAAAATTTTCTAAAAATGGGACCGTGCAATTTCTTTAAATTTTTCCTCTAATCTATTTCTCTTAAGATAAAAAACTTTCCATACCTGCTTTCCACTAGTCCACGTTTGAGTTTATTTTTCTAAATACGGTGTACTCGTATACATCAATATTAGTTCTTGAAATAATTTCCTGTATAGTTTTTCAAAAGTTTATAATTTTTTGCCTAATTTTGACTTACATCGCTTGAGTTTTTCAAATTATGTGTGAAATGCAAACATGTCAAATTGCGGGTGGTAGTAGTAGTAGTAATAGTAGCAGCAGGATTAGGAATAGGAGGAACAGTAGCAGTGATGTCCCTAAGAGGATATTCAATGCAAGAACAATATCAGCACTAACAGAATCATTTTAAAAATGGTTTTAGGTGTGCCACAAACCCCACAAACACCATTTTTCGTTCTTTCGCTACTTTTTAGAAAACAACGAATAACTATTATTTAATGTTTTTTTATCAACGGATGTTTCACTGACGTGGTACCCACGTTAGCCCGCAACAACTTTATGATTATCAAACATTACTTATTTGACTAGAACAGTGAGCCTTATTATTTAGAATATGGCCAATTTTACGTTAAAACTGTGGAAATAGATACCTTTCAAATGGCCATAGCTCCGGAAACGTTTATCCAAAATGCTTTTAATTTAAATAAGATGAAGCTTGAAATCTCTGCTTTAAGAACTTTGCTTCGCACAATTTAACTATTTCTCTGCAATAAGCTACAATTACGGCGCGCGCCATCACTGATAACAACCCATATTTGAGCCGCTTTGTTAGAACTGATTATTTTATTCACTACTAGCGAAAACCGGCAGACGTTCTACCCTTCATCTCTCTCTCTCTCTCTCTATCTCTCTCTGTCTCTCTCTCCATCTCTCTATCTCTCCCCGTTTCTCCGTATCTCTCACCGCCTCTCCGTCTTTCCCTCCGTCTCTCCACCAACCCCTTCGCCTCTTCATCTCCACCTCTCTCCGTCTCTCCCTCTCTGGGTCTACCCTCTCTCTGCCTCCCTCTCAGTCTCTGACCCTCTCTCATTCGCGCTCTATCTCTCTCTCTCCCTGTCTGTCCCTACCACTCTGTCCCACTACCTCTCATTCACATTTTGTTGCAGATTCTGGACGCCTCTGATCGGGTGGGGTAATAACGATAAGCGCCGGACCAGCAAAAATGTAATAGATTGATTGATTTTTTTCATGTTTCCGGGCGCGTCAACTGCTTCGGTCTGTAGTCCCGTTAGTGAAGTGCATGTTTTTTTCTCGGGAGATGGCGGTGATCTTCCCCCGCTGGATGGCGAGATCCGGCGCCGACCTACCGTCGACTAGTGGGGTTTCCCCCTAACCAGGACTCTCCCACAGAGGGCCACCGCCCCAGTCGGGACAAGCTCTAAGCTCTCCCGGAATATGTGGTAGTGTAGAGCATGTTAGTGTAAGTGTGTGTGTAAGAGGCGAGGATAGGGCAAGGAAGAGAAAGGGCAGATCTCGCGCGGTCCGTGGCCTGTTTGGTAGGGTACTGCTCCGGCATTCGCCGGCCCTAGAATTCTCCTCCAGACAACGACTGAATTCGACCTAGCTGAAAAGCTAGTGTCGAAAATCCTGCCGCCTTCAGGACTCGAACCTAGGACCTCCCGGTCAGAGGCGCTGCAGTGACATCAGTTGATACCGCTACCGGTAAATACGTAATAGAAAATTCAAGAAGATCTCATCTTGTAGATTACGGTGTTGTTAGAAACGTTTCTTTGATATCTTCGGCCTCAAAATTTTAGTTTTAATGCCCTAGAACGCATCGTTTAAGAGCTATGTAACGATATAAATAAAAAAATCCAGGTTGCATTTGACATTTTTAATAATTCTCTCTTCGATTTTTTAAAAATTTTCTTTTATAAAATTCTTGTCCTGACAATAACGAACACACACTAAAGAATTATCCAGTTTGGTGCGGTCGTTTGGCAGTTATGCGCGTACATACATTTCGGCGATTAATTTTTATTTAAATAGATTAGGCCGCGTTGAACATACTTCTAGAGTCATCAAATGGGTTTGGAAGTCACTAGACTTTAGAAACCACTTTACAGCATTTGGAATCTCTTGAGCTATTTTTTCCTCTTCGTTTCGGAACGTGGAACAGTGTCCCCGCTGGCCTGCCTCACAAGCGGTCTGGACCCGCGCTACTGAAGGAAGCACACTCATTAATGCATTGATCTGCGTCAAAAGTCACAACTTCATAGTTGCAAACTGACGTAATCAAGTTAAACAGTCAACAATTGTACCTATAACACTCACTAATACACAGTAAATATTTAGTATACGCCCGTAAACAAAAGATACATCTATAGAAAGTGCTACTCCTTCAACGAGTGATTTCAGCTAGGTCGAATTCAGCTGCTGTCTAGAGGAAAATTCTAGCGACCGGCTGCTCTGATCGGTAGTTTTCCGTGGTTTCTCCGATCAACACCAGGCGAATGCCGGAGCAGTACCCTACCAAACGGGCCACGGACCGCGCGCGATCTGTCCTTCCTCTTCCTTGTCCTATCCTCTCCCCTTGCACACACACTTACACTAACATGCACTACACCATCACGTATTCCGGGAGACCGGTCGGGAGATTAGAGCTTGGGGCGGTGCCCCGTTGGTGGGAGAGTCCTGGTTAGGGGGAAAACCCCACTAGCCGACGGTAGGTCTGCGCCGGATCTCGCCATCCAGCGGGGGAAAGTCACCGCCATCTCCCGAGAAAAAAAAACATGCACTACACTCACGGGACTAATGACCTAAGCAGTTGACGCGCCCGGAAACACGAAAAAATCAAGCAAAATCAAATCAATTCAACGAGTGACGCCTTTATGAGATCCTTTTACTCGTTTATGTTTTCGCCCCAAATAATCTCACTGTATCTCTAGAGTTTTTAGTAAAGTCTCAAGAACGAGTTCGCATTAAATACAGCGCGAAATTGAAATCTACGAAGACGCAGAAGTCAAAATTATTATTATAATACAGTACTTACCATAATACGTATAGTTTGTACCCACATTGTGTACGGCGGGACTGAAGTGAATACAATAATTGAATTTCATACTGTAATCGTTACCGGTGTGAATCGGGTTTTGCATGTTCAATAAAAAACATCTAAATGAGCTTAAAACACATTTAATTAACTTAAGGTGATGATGATGATGATGATGATAAAGAGAGCATGCAAAATGATTCTTACATACGTTTTACAAAATTTAGTCATTTTACTGCAGCTTCTTAAATTAATTAGAATTTTTTTAGCAAGCAAACAAATACAATTAGCCGCTGCAATAACATGCCAGACTATCGGCATTCACGCTCCCAGTTTCGAAGAGTCCTTCCGCACCTCGGCGGGAAAATAAGCTGAGCGTCACCCGATTTCATGTCATTTATAACTTATCTTATGGTACCGACGAGATGATTCGTCTTCACGGCGGAACGTCTCCCACGTTCAAGGCACTAGTCAGAAATGCTAACTTACGAAAGCTCGTATACGTAAAATGCCTCGAGCTGCGAGTCCGAAATCAGGATGGCAATACTGAGCTTGCAAGTTGAAAGATTAAAATCTTAGTAATTTTGAAAGTGTTACACTAAAGTAACAATTTGGAAGTTGCAAGTCGATAGATGCGGATCGTAGTAGTGAAGTGAAGTTAAGGATTTTGAGGCCTCGCGCGCGTCCAGAAGGCGGCTTCGATCTCCCCCCTCTGATCGGAATGCTTCACCGTGATTCGTTTAGCATTAGCCATCGGGAGTGGGGGCGGGGCGACACTCGAACCAATGGCTCGCGAGCTCATGTGAGACCAAGAAGAAATTTCCGTTGCATTTTTGACGTGAAAGTTAGCTGCCCGGTCCCTGCGGGGTGGGTACGCCGCGGTCGGAGGAATGCTGTGCAGCTGGCCTCTATCTTTTTTAAAATTATTTACTGGCCAGATAACCCTTGGCCGACGCGCATGTGCGCATAGCGAATCGCTGGCCCCTGCGCTGTTTTCGAAAGGGTCGATCGGCCGTTCCATCGCACGCGTCCATGACGAATCGCGTAGCGTTTTACGGCATTACGCCTCGCGCAAATTGAAAGGGTGGCACTCCGTTATGCCGCGTCGGTCCCCCGTACATAATACGTTTCTTTTTAACGTTGACGCTGGGCGGGGTAGGTCTGTCTTAAGTGAAATAAAACGTCGCCCCTTGGGTATTCCGTGGGCTGCGCGACGTGACACACGCTCGTCAACTCGAGCATCAATTTCAAGAGGATCTATGCGGAGTCGTAAATCCATGCCTGCTTTTATTAAGGATAGCCGGGCCGGTCGCGGACGGGGGCGTCGGCGGCGGTCGGCCGGCAGTCGGCCGGGTGCCTGAGAGGCAGCGATCAGCGGACGGTGTCTGGGGGGTGAGGGCGGACGGGGGACTTCGACCGTGCCAGACCGCACGGGTATTGAAGAAATATTTCTCTTGCTCGTTCACGGAGGGTGTGACGTTACAATACACACAATTTAATACTATTCTAAACATCGTAATAATTTTGTAACATAAAAGTAATAAAGATTTAATATAAATTAAATCAACAACTAAGATGAACAATTAGTTCGACAAATTGTTAGTTTTATAAATCTGCTGCGCCATGTGTCGTTTACTTTTTTGGTTGCGTGATGCTTGCACATGGATATGTCAAAAAATTATTAACTGAGGTTTTAAAATGAAGAAGAAAACTGAAAAAAACACCAAAATGTGGCTTTTTAGAATGTGTTAATGAGTATGCCTCATTCAGCGGCGCGGATCTGGCCGGCAGGGGGTCTACGTGGGGCAGGCCGGCCACCGCGATGATATGGCGCTTTTGCAAGCACCCAAACAAAGAGGGAAAACGTCCCTTAGGTTTCCAAATGCCACATAGTGTTCTTTGAAGTCTAGAGACATCAAAACCTGTTCGATTCCCCTACATATATGTTCAGTGCAGCCTAATAGTGAATAAAGTAATCAGACACAGCAGTACGGCACAAATGTGGGTCGTTAATAGTGATGGCGTGCGAAGCAATTTTAGGCGATTGCAGTGAAATTGTGTGAGGTAAAAATTTACGGATCTATGGCCACTTGACAAGTGTCTATTTCTATGGTTTTAATGTCATCTTCGGATATTCGGCCATATTAGTGATATTGGCCATATGCAGAAATTCGGAATATTTGTAACTTTAAAAAATAACAGAAAAAAGCTTTTCTCAAAAACGGCTCTAAATTTTTTCTTTAAATTTTTGGCAGGTGTAGTGCCAAAAGAACTCTTTACGATGACATAAACACCATATTATTCTATCCTTCTGTTTTTTCAAAAATTACAAAAATATATTTTTTTACTTGTCTACCATGTCGGTAATATTTACCTTAGGGGCATTTTCTTTCCGTTCTTCGTTCATTCTATTGTACTTATGATAACATGTATTTTAAATATTGTCATATAAAGTTTCTCGAAAATTCAAAAATCACTTGGGAGAAAAACACTTCCATGTAATAAATTATTTACATGTAGTCTATGTATGGTTTCCAATGCAACATAATAAGATTAATAATTGTTAAAATAAATAATATTTTTACGTTTTTATGTTCGGAAGATCAGCAATGCACACAATGATTTTTACACGTCATCGGGATGAAATCGTGTTACATCCACTTCTCTCTAGAAGCAGAAGCAGACGTATGCAAACACTATTTTCGGTAATCCATTAAAGATCAGTTGCGAACCAACAAAATCATGAATAATTTGAAAATTGTCATTGTTAATATTGTTTATACATTTTTTAAAATTTCGGAAACTTATATTACGATAATCTATTGAAAACGAATAGGGAACCACTTTTGTGAAATATCATTGAAAAATTGAATTTTGTTTTTGGAGGATAAATGGGGGAAATGGGACTAGTGGGACAAAAGGGACATATTTATGCAAAGATTTACGAGCATTGATAAAATCTAAACCCGAGAGTCCCTTAAAATATTTTAATGGACTCACGAGAATTTTAACGGACGTAGCTATGGACGCGCTCTTAAATCGTTGTTTAGACGGTTGGTTGCTAAAGGAGCTAAGCGTGTTTTTACCGATGTAAATAACAAAAAACGAATTTAATTTGAATTATTAAAATTTAACGTGTTATTGTTGAAATGTATGAAAATCTACATACAAAGCTTAAATTGAACTTCCTATTAATTGATATTTTTAGTTCTTAAATAGTAAATCTCGTGCACAGAAAATTTGGCAAAGAAATTCTAAATATCATAATAGCTTCAAATACATTATTTATTCACGTTTGGTCGCACGCTTCGGTGACATTTAATATGCAAGTAGACGTTGATGGCCTGAAAATAGGAGAAGTGTCACTGTTGCCTTCGCTACCAGACCTCCAAAGACACCATTGCGTTTCTCTTAAGTCTACGGATCCCGGAAATGATTATAAAGGGTAACCCCGGATAAGATGGTAAAAAGTTCCCCTAAACTAAATAACATATAAGTAGTTACACTACAAGTCTAACATAAAAATAATAATTTTTGAAAGGTATCTTAGCCTCCGTCCCACCACCCACACCCCTATCCAGCCTAAAACGTGTTTTTTTAATTTTAAGTGTTTTTGTCAACTTAACACTATTTTATCTGATTGAAAAAATATTAAAAATAAGAAGATAACAGATACTAGCAGAAAAAAATTGATTTTGTCTCAATGTCAAATTCAAACAAAAGAAATTGAAAAATAACAAAAAATAATTTTTAATGTGTCTCAGACCGGGGAACAGGCTTGAAAAACATCAAAATTCCTCTCAAAATACAATTTGTTGTGAATATATTTAATTTTTTTTACTGCTGGACTGCAGTTAAAAAAATTAAATTTCCCGCCTGATATCAAGTTGACTTTAAATATACTTTGAAAATATCTGCAACATTTGCGTGGTTTCATTTTCGTGTTTATTATAGTTTAGTTTACTTAATCCCAGGATTTTTTCGCCTTTAAAAATCCTCGGCTTCGATCAGGTTTGAACCCGCGAACTCGTGTCCAACAGGCCGGTACGCGGACCGTTATACCACCGAATCCGTTTATTATACATTTCTGTCCGTCTATTATACATTTGTATACATTGATGTAGCACCCAGTGCTATTTTGACTTTGGAATATAGTTACAAATTATCATGTTTTTAAAGGTTTCTAATCCTTTTCATAAGTATATTATACGCTAAGGAAAGACGATAGTTTTTGGCAGTTTACAAGAAACCATCGGCACAAAATCTTGTGTAATACTAGTGGATAGAGAAGTACACTCCAGTCGTACATCAAACAGATTTCAGAAAAAACAATAGAAGTTTGCAGATTATAACATACAAAAACAAAATATTATTGCAACACGAATAACTCGGAATTGCGAATTACTCGGAACGATGGTGTCCTAGGCATTTTTAGTCCAGGTTTGCGTGTCCCATGGTGACAGGACTTTTTTTTAGCACAGGGAAATTCTGACAGAAGACGTGTTTTGGGAGACTGGACTAATGGGGAAATGATGAGGATCAGTTCGGGTGGGGGTCAATGGTAGACGGGGGACTGTGAAGAAATGGAAGGAGATAGGATGGACCCGGATTATATTCTTTGGCAGTATTCTATAAAATACACCCTTTTTGATTGTTCTTTTACAATTTTGCAGATTTAGTTTTCTTGGGTGCCTCCTCTCCATAGCATGAGGGGACAGGAAAGTGCAGAAGCCGAAATCAGTGTAAAATTAATTTGAAGGAAATCGAAAATAATAACTATCGAAATTATAATAAATCAGGGATCACTGGATAAACCACACAATAAAAATAAAACGATTCCAGTCAATTAAATTATTATATATTTGACAGACGTTTCGACCTACATTGCAAGGTCCTCTTCAGTTTCTGAAAAGTCAATTTATCAACAAATAAATTATTGACTATCAACAAATTACATATGTTACAAAAATATTGATAGATATAATATAAACGGTGAGAAAGGGACATGTTACTTGTAAAATTGTGAGGTTAGGTGTACATGTTGATATGGAAAATAAATATCCATGAACTTATGATAGTTAACACCTTATTATAGTCTATATTCCTATGTTAAAGGACGTCGAGAAATTGGGATGAGCCATTGTAAAAGGCAGTTTTTTCTTTTACTTCTATAGGCTCAAAGTATCCAAACATGTTAAACAACGCGGAATGGTCAAGACGACTATGTTTACGTTGGTGGTA
>BLKR01016885.1:0-18873 GCA_011170035.1 Teleogryllus occipitalis
ACGGCGGCAGGATTTTCGACACTAGCTGTTCAGCTAGGTCGAATTCAGTTGCTGTCTGGAGGAGATTTCTAGCGGCCGGCTGCTCTGATCGGTAGTTTTCCGTGGTTTCTCCGATCAACAACAGGCGAATGCCGGAGCAGTACCCCAACAAACGGGCTACGGACCGCGCGCGATCTTTCCTTCCTCTTCCTTGTGCTATCCTCTCCCCTTACACACACACTTACACTAACACGCACTACACTACCACATATTCCGGGTGACCGGTCGGGAGCTTAGAGCTTGTCCCGGCTGGGGCGGTGCCCCGCTGGTGGGAGAGTCCTGGTTAGGGGAAACCCCACTAGCCGACGGTAGGTCGGCGCCGGATCTCGCCATCCAGAGGGGGAAGATCACCGCCATCTCCCGAGAAAAACATGCACTACACTAACGGGACTAATGACCAGAGCAGTTGACGCGCCCAGAAACATGAAAAAATCAATCAATTTAAGTCTGCCTTAAAAACTTATGTTGCATTGTCAGAAGTTTTTGTAAATTGGTTAGTGCTATATTTCGCCAAGCCGGGCAGGCACAAGTCATGGTAGGTCTCATTATGGATTTACATATTAATAGTGCTGAATCTGTTCGCAGTGAGAAATTTCTGTTCATGAGAGGAAAGAGTTTGGATATTTCTTCTTAGGTTTTAGTTACTATGTATTTAATATGTTGCTTTCAAGTAAGTCTTTTATATAATTATCACACCTATATTTTACTGATGTGGAATTAGGGAGCCAAGACACCGATATATCATTAATTTGTATGGGGCGGCGCCTATGAAGGGAACAATTTTTTCTTGAGATTTTGGGGGGTTCATTCAAATTGATACGCCACCTTTTCGTCCAGGCGCGGCGGTATATTCATATAAATAGGATTATAAAATCGTGAGCTAAGTAAATGTCAGAGTTTGAGGTGAAAATTGTCTGCGTAGACGTGCCATGCTGACATCTTGGGGGTGGGGAGTGTGTGTGTGTATATATATATATATATATACAGCAGATGTTATATATATATATATATATATAATTTTCGTAATTCAAATATAAAAAAGTATAATTAAAAATTAAACGTAAAAATCCTTAATTTCCACCTGTATTCATTAGACGTTAATAATTGCTACACATGAAAAATGTACTAACTTGGCATTTATGGAGAAATGCATAAATTAACTGAAAACTCTTTCACATTGTTTATAAATATTAGTATTGATAATCTCCATATAATGAAGGTCATGTGAAAGTCTTCTGCAAATATTGTTGTGTTACTATTTCGGAAGTTAATGATTTTTCATAGAAGCCAGAAGCAAAGAAAGGCTTCAAATAAAATCGTAAACACATTCTCGAGTAAAATAGGTGCCTCCTTTTTCTACATTCCAACTTGATAGTTTCAGTGCTTTTCCCGTAACTGCGTAAAAGCTGCAGCCATTTTTCAGGGAGACAGTTTATTTTTCTGCACCTGTTTTGCTGCATCGAGAACATACTTGAAATGGAAAGGTGTTTATTGACACAAACGTGGGGTATGCAAAGTAAAAAGTAACAGAATAAAGAAATAGTGGATAAATTCTGTTGCTAAATATAGAAAAAATACTTAAACACGTGGCGTAGCCAGAATCCAAGTTTTGTGGGTCATCGATACCGAAAAATCGATTGACTGCAAAACGTCCGTTTGTCCATCTATCCGTCTGTCTGTGGTCAAAGCTAGCGCCTAAACCATTTTGCCGATTTTCTTCAAAACTGATATTACCCAATTGATCTGAATGAACTCGAGGCTTTGGGAGTTTCAAACGGTTTTTTTGATTTTTGAGGGCAATTTACATGAAGTATCAAAAACATTTTTATAATTTTCTCAAAAATTGCAACAAATTTTTTGATCAAATTTTGACGTTGGATAGCGTAGAGGTCGCTTAAGAGAAAGTTGCAGTGTCATTATCATTAAAATTCCGAATTGTTTGAAATGTCAAAAATTCAATTTTTTTTTCGGTATCTTCCTACAACTAAAATATTAAAGATAGAGTTTTTTTCTTAAATGAAATCTGTTACTTAAAGACAGATTTTGAAATAAGGCCGTCTTCTAATTTTCGAAAATATGGGTAGTCTTCGTGTATTTTTTGTGAAATTATACTCGATTTTAAAAAAAATTAACATTTTTCCTCAAAATCCGCTCCCATTTTTTTTTTGTAATGTTTGTCCTCAAATATGAGGAACGGTGGTTACTGCTAGTCCCATTTTTGAATATCTCTCCATTGTTTTTTCGAAAATTGCAAAACGTTAACATTTCGAAACTACAAAGTTGAAGGTAGAGGTTATTGCATCTGACAACGTCTGTTTTAAAAAATCAGCTCTTTAAAAATGTCATGAACAATTGTTTTGAAAAAACTAGGCGTTTTCGCCTCATTTGCGCAATATTTTCAATTTTTGAAACGATATTTTCTCAAAAACCGTTTCAATTTTCTTACTTAAACTTTTTCCCCAAAAAGAAAAATTGGCGCATTTTCGTTGAACTTACCGTATTTTCGAAAACTGTAAAAACTTAACAATTGGAAACCACCAATGTATTAGTGTATTAAAATCTGTTCTAAAAAATCAGCTGATTAAAACTGGTCGTGTACAATTGTTTGAAAAAACTAGTAGTTTTCGCGAAATTTCTGCTTGAAATCAAAGAAATATACAGACAATGGGTCACCCTCATAGCTTCTAAACGGTTCATGATATCGAAATGCAGTTTTCGCTCAACAATACAGAATTATGGGACACGTGATAGACTGTCCAGATATTCGATATATTTTTAGTTTTTGAGAAATTAAATCTTTGATTTTCTAAATGTATTTTAATGTATTTTTCCTACCAGCAATTGATATATTATAAAAAGAGGAATGCAATAATGTATCAGGTGTTAATATTCTGGTAGAAATTTGAGTACAAAAATTGGCTATTTGACATGTGATTTTAATTTAATATTTCCTTTTATAAATTTATTTTATCCTTGTTCGATTACAGACAGAATCTTTCAAGGTATTGAATACCCAATTCA
This sequence comes from Teleogryllus occipitalis, assembly GCA_011170035.1. Taxonomy (NCBI): domain Eukaryota; kingdom Metazoa; phylum Arthropoda; class Insecta; order Orthoptera; family Gryllidae; genus Teleogryllus; species Teleogryllus occipitalis. Next base: position 3,061 of record BLKR01016885.1, read on the forward strand.
TATATACATTAACTAAAGGATACAATTTAACTTATGTTCATAAATACTTAGAGTTATCCTTACAGGGATCTCTAACATCTTATTTGAATTGATTAGATACAACATCTTTTATGTTTGAAAAAACAAAATAAACGAAATATTTCCTGTAGCAGCCCTTGCAACTGTCGCCTTCGGGCGAGGTGGCCTTCGCGGCACAGAGGTTGATTCGGGCAGCGTCGCCGCGAAGCGAAGACCACCTGCCCCAAAGGCGACAGTTGCAAGGGTTACTAAAGGAAATATTGTGGTTTAATTTAAAATCACATGTCAAAAAGTATTATTTTATATTCAAATTACTGCCAAAGCATTAAAAAACGATACATCATTGTATTCCTCTTTTCCACATTGTTAGTGAGAAAAATATAGTTCCATTTAAAAAATCAAAGACAATTAAATTTCTCGGAAAGTAAACCCATTGCGAGCAATATCTTTGCGGTTTATTACTTTCCTCATGATCCTGCATTGTTGAGCGAAAACTGCATTTCAATATCGTGAACCGTTTAGAAGATGAGGGTGGCCCATAGATGGTGGGACACACGGTATACAGATGTCCCACCAACTACGGTCCATGAGAAAATCCTCGGAGAACAAGATTGGATCAAAAGAATATAAAAAATAATTACTTTAATTTTAATTATATTTTGCGATTGAAAATCCCATTGTTTATTTGATTTATACTCTATTCTACAGTTTGTATTCTCAATGTAATCATGGATTTTCTTTCAAGCAATCTGCAAACCAAGTAATTCAAAGTGGCCGAATAAGGCTTTCTCTCTTAAAAAAGGATTTAAATGTAATGTGAAATAAAAATTTAAAAAATTGAGTACCATAAAATTGTACGAACTTTTATTACGTTAATTTTATATTACTACCGTACGCTGCTTTTGGCAACAATGCATCGATGTATATTTGAGAATTTGGTGATTTAATGGCAGGATGGGAAAAAGAAAGTGGTTATTTACTTATGTTAGTGTTTCAATGTTCTCTACTTTCAATAAAATGGTATATTTTACTTTATTAAATTCGGGAAGAATGTATAAACAGATATTCATAAGGTAATGATATCGTAATTTCGAATGCATTCTTAATACTGGATGTTCTTTAGTTCTGGATGTTCAATTTATACGTGAAATTATAATTGCTTGCCTTTATGATGTGTTGGACATAGTGCGAGCAGATACAAAAACGCGAGAAAGTATGTGTTGTTGCAGCACCACTAGTTTTACCATTTATTTCCGTTTTAAATGGTGATCTCATTGTTTACATGCCTTTTTTCCACTCCTGCTTCAGCCTGAATAAATGTCTTTTTGAATGGTTATTTTAATAAAAATAAATTCCTATTTGCCTCAGCAAAATCGTTTCTAAATCTATTGTAAGTAATTCAGAATAAGGTTCTGAGAAACATAAAGCGCCTTGGTTGATTCCGAATAATCAAATAGTAATACGTATTCGAGAAAAATAAAGCTTTGTAAATCGGTCCATTGCTGATTGGAACAATTTACCTGCAGAGTTTCTACCGACTATTCCAAAGAGCATTAACTGATGTCATTGCAGCGCCTCTGACCGGGAGGTCCTAGGTTCGAGTCCAGGCGGCGGCAGGAATTTCGACACTAGCTTCAGAATTCAGTCGCTGTCTGGAGGAGAATTCTAGCGACCGGCTGCTCTGATCGGTAGTTTTCCGTGGTTTCTTCGATCAACACCAAGCGAATGCCGGAGCAGTACCCTAACAAACGGGCCACGGACCACCCGCGATCTTTCCTTCCTCTTCCTTGTCCTATCGTCTCCCCTTACACACACTTACACTAACATGCACTACACTACCACATATTCCGGGAGACCGGTCGGGAGCTTAGAGCTTGTCCCGGCTGGGGCGGTGCCCCGCTGGTGGGAGAATCCTGGTTAGGGGGAAACCCCACTAGCCGACGGGAGGTCGGCGCCGGATCTCGCCATCCAGCGGGGGAAGATCAGCGCCATATCCCGAGGAAAAATATGCACTACACTTACGTGACTAATGACCTACGCTGTTGACGCGCCCAGAATCTCTAACCAATGAACCAAACAAACTCCCAAGTGCACGTAAATTCTGCGTTCAAGGGTTCTCAGGAGCGAAAACGTACAGCGCAGTGACGTGTTTCGGAGGATGGAAAGGTCCATTAAGAAGAGGGGCATGTGCCAGGGACATGTTCGTGTCTTTGAATGAAGAAAATATTGTGTAGCGAACTGTTGTGAAGGGAATGCTGTAGAAGCGGGGAGCTGATGAATAATGCGCTATTTTTGAAGTATTTGTAACTTTCAATTTTGTACTCATCATTATTTTTATTATAATGTGAATGTATTTAGTAAGAGGTTAGAAATGAGTTACATTGAATTAATAATTCAATGTATATTCTGCATGTAATTCTACAAGCAATGTGTTCGGGTTGGGAATTGGCAATTTTCTTCCCAGGTGACCATTCAAAGAGACCATTCGTAGTAATAAAGAGTGGAGATCACATTCGCTAACAGAACATCGAATGAATCTCAAGAAAACTCTCGGGAATGTTTCCTTGTCCAATTTCCTTCATTTTCACATTTCATAATCATAAATTAGGCATCTGCTGTGGATTCGTAGTATCATTGGCGAGAATAATGTGTTTGCTGGAGGAAAAATCGAACACACTAGGAGGGTAATATTCCTGACATCATCTAGTCAATTCGCACCCTGCTTTTATTCTCAATAGTTCTACTTTCTTTCTTGTCTGGAACTTTGTTTTATATTTTTTATATTCGTATGTATTTCAATTTTTTGGTAGTAGTATTTATGGTGTGGGATATGGATCACGGGATCGGTCAATTAATGAAACACATTAGTTTGCCAACGTTTCGGAATATGTAATTCCTAGTAAGCCCTGATGAAGGAATTACATATTCCGAAACGTTGGCAAACTAATGTGTTTCATTAATTGACCGATCCCGTGATCCATATCCCACAATGTATTAACGGTCGTGAATTCTACAATAGTAGTATTTATGTGCCTTTGTACCACGCACACTCATTTGCAACAATAAAGTATTGTGAGTGTGGAATTCGAGGGCAACGAAGGAGAGACGATTGAGAGAGGGAGAGAGAGAGCCGTCTCCAACGAAGCGATGCGAAGGGGCTTTGCCGTAGCCTGCCCGGCCAGGCCGCCCACGGCGCGCGCTCTTGTTTGCTTTCCTTTCGCAAAGAGGGCCTTGCTCACCGATTTGTTTGGCGTGTGCCGCGAGGGGGGGGGGAGGGGCGGTGGCGTCGAAGGCCGAAACAGATGCGCTTCCGACGCTTCCCCGCGCTCTTCCGGGACGCGCCTCGCCCCGGAGCGCCCGCCCTGCCCACCCCGTCCTCCGCCCCCGCCCCACCGGCCCGGTTCCCCGCCCCGCCCTGCCCTGCTCCGCCTCGCCCGTCTCCACTCCATTTCTGCCCGCTTCGCCCCGCCACGCCCACCGCCTAGACTCCCCGCCCTCCTGCCCGGTTCCCCGTCTCGCCCTCGCCCACCACGCATCGCTCCTCCGCCCCGCCCCTCCCTGCCCCGCCCCTCCCTGCCCCGCCCCTCCCTTCCCCGCGCCTCCCTCCCCCGCCCCTCCCTGCCCCGCCCCCGCCAGCCCCGTACCTCGGCCCGGCTCCCAGGCCCGATCCGCCTCGTCCCGCTCCGCCCCGCCACCTCCACCCACAACCCGCCGTCCCCCGCCCTGCCTCGCTCCGCCTCGCCCCTCCTCCCCGCCCCTCCCCGCCCCTCCCCGCCCCTCCCCGCCCCTCCCCGCCCCTCCCGCCGCCCTGCCCCTGTTCCTGCCCCGCGCCGCCCTGCATCGCTCCGCCCCTGCCCCTCCCACCCCATCCTCCCCGCTCCGCCCCGCCCCCTCCACCTGACCCGCAACCGTCCCCGCCTGGACCCTCCCCGCCCGGCCACGCCTCCTACCTCTCCCTTCCCCCGCGCCGCCCCCCCGTCCCGCCCTCGCCCACGATGCATCGCTCCTCCGCCCCGTCCCTACCTGCCCCGCCCCCGCCAGCCCCGTACCTCGGCCCGGCTCCCAGGCCCGATCCGCCTCGTCCCGCTCCGACCCGCCACCTCCACCCACAACCCGCTCTCTCTCCCGCTCCCCTGCCCCGCTCCGCTCACCCTCCCCGCTGCCACGCCCCCCCGGTTCCGGCCCCCGTTCCTCACCCCTGCACCGTGCCCGCCTCACCCCCTCCTCGCCCATTCCCTCCCCCTGTCTGCCCGCCCCTCCTGCGTCCCGCCTCCTTCCCGTCCCGCCCCGCCCCCCGCCTAGACCCCACCCCGCCCGGTCACGCCCGGCCACGCCTTCTACCTCTCCCGTCCCCCGCCCTGCCTCACCCCAACCCTCCCCGCTCCGCCCCGCGCTGTCCCGTTCCGCAACACCCACCCGCAACACCACGCCCCATCGGTTCACGCCTGTTTTGTCTGGCTATTAACGCAAGCAGCCGGCCCAGGAGGCGACGGGTAGTGGAGGGGGGATGGAGGACTGGTGTTAGATTCCACGCAACTGTTTTCGTTCGGTAGTGGTGGCGCTGCTTCTTTGATTAAGGTGATTCCGGGCGCGTCATCTGTTAAGGGAATTAACCATAGTTCATGATTTTTTCGCTTGGGAGGGATCGGTGATCTTTCCCTCGCTGTATGGTGAGATCCGGCGCTGACCTACCTGTCGGCTAGCGGGGTATTCCCCAACTGGTAATCTCCCACCAGCGAGATCCCGCCCCAACTGGGACAAGCTCTATGTTCCCGACCGGTCTCCCGGCATGTGTGGTAGTGTAATGTATGTTAGTATAAGTGTGTGTAAGTACGTGGTGATGATAGTGCAAGGAAGAGGAAACAAAGATCACGCGTGGTCCGTGGCCCGTTTGGTAGGGTACTGCTCCGACATTCGCCTGGTGTTGATCGGAGAAACCACGTAAAACTACCGATCAGAGCAGCCGGCAGATAGAATTCCCCTCTAGACAGCGACTGAATTCGACCTAGTTGATAAGCTAATGTCAACAATCCTACCTCCGTGGGGACTCCAACTTATGATCTCCCGGTCAGAGGCTCTGCAGTGACATCAGTTGATGCACCAAACCACCTCTGTGGTGGTGGTGCTGTTTCGAATCTAGTGGTGGTGGTGGTGGTGGTGGTGGTGGTGGTGGTGGTGGTGGTGGTGGTGGCGGTGAGCTGTGGTATCTAGCCTGTCCACTCAGTCCGCCCTGCACGCCCACTTCATCGGTCCTATTTAATGTTCCACCATACCCCACTCCGCGACAACAGACAATGCCCAGCAACAATGCTACCGCAGAGATGGATTGACAGTAACACACGTTAGATTGATTGATGTGATGGCGGACGCGTCAACTACTGTCATTAGTCCTGTAAGTGTAGTGCATATTTTTTCATCGGGAAGTGGCTGTGATTTTCCCCCGCTGGATGGCGAGAGTCGGCGCCGATCTACCGTTGACTGACGGTGTTTTCCCCAACAGGTATCTCCCACCAGCGGGGGCACCGCTCCAGTCGGGACAACTTCCAAGTCCCCGATCTGGCTCCCGGAACATACGTTAGAGAGTGAAGTCAATTTTAAGGTAACATTTTGGGATCATAATCCCCCCTCACACACACATACACTCAACGTTTCTTTTGTTTGCTCCAACGTATGCGTGCAAAATGTGGGAGCAATCCCAATGGTTCTAATGTTTTTGTGGATCACACACTTATAAATCCATTTGTATACATTAGGTTATCATTTTTCTATTTTCGTATACCTCTTACGTAATATCCTTGTAGATATAGTGTTGTAATTCTGTAGCCAGAGAGAAACAGTGATATTTCGACAGAAGAACTGGAGCCCTCATAACGAAGAAGCTGATAATTGAGTATATCCATGGGAAAACGTTGGATGTGAGACTTTTATCAAAAGCAGGGATCCAGTGGAAACGCATTGAATACATAGAAGCCTTCTCTTATAGCTTGGTCAAATTTAGGAAAATTTCACTTCATAAGGTGGTACCGCCATATTTATGTGGGTTTCCAAAGTTTTCTAATAAAATTACGACACTAAATAATGTTTTTTCATTCCTGAAAAGTTGCGAAACTGCCACAACCAACGTTCCATGGAGGTACTCAATTCTTCCTTCTAAACGCCGTAAATGACTTTCTCTTATACGTTGTGTAGTCAGAACGTTACCAGAACTTTGGTTTTCCAAGCGCTGATTTGGGAGGTCATTGAGTCATTTGCGAACAGCGAGTGTACAGCAGCTCTGACGGTCAGGTGGCGAAGTCGGACATGACGGCAGGGACGTACAGCATGATGTCTTAATATGCTCATCTGTTCTGTGAATTCACAAATTTGAGTTTTTCGTGGTTTGCTTAAAGAAAGTAATTTTTCTTGGGGATTGTACTTAGAAAGATATTAAGAACTTCGAAACACTCTATGCTTTACCTTCTGCGCTGTAGAGCGATTTTTATAAGGACCGTTCTGACAGCTAGTGCTGGCAACATAACTGAAGGTTCTGTCGTCGTTGTGTCCTTGAGCCCGTAACTCTCCTTCCTCCATTCGTTCGTTTCCAGTTGGCTAACTTGTAAATGGCTTCGACGCTTCCTTTTGTGAGGTCTTCACGGGAACTATAACCAAACAATTTACGATGAGGCGTGGCTGAACAGCTGTCGGAACAGCAGAGGGATACTTCTCTGAATTATATGTGATGTTCACTTGTTTAGCGAACTGTCCTTTTGGCTCATTCTTAGGCGAATTCTTCTGTATAAGAGAAGAGAAATCGTTAAGAAACTGCTGTGCAGCAACGACAAAATGACACAAGAAACACTTATTCATCTACTTGAAAAGAGGATTTTCTCCACCTAGGATAATTGATATTGCATATATTACGTAAGTTTCTCCTTGTTATTGTATCCAGTGAATAGGCAGTGTTAACCTTCCCCTCACTGTAAGCCACTACTGGTTACTAAATCTCGACAATAGAGGAAGTGATATAGTCGGTGCCAAAGGAAAAGTGACAGTCTAAAATATTATCATTTTGGAGTAGGAAGCTTTCATTCTGAGCGAATCCGTTTACTTCGCGGTCAAATAGTGTTTTATTCTACATTCAAGCTGTTTCGTCAACTATCCTTATGACAGTTTCCGGGTAAAAACAGACTGTTTTCTAAAGACAGCTTCACTTAATCAACATTGTCGATTTTTGAGATTTGTCACTTTTGTTCTGCACGATGTGACAGCCCACATCGAGTGTCTTGAGTTCCCGCATTGTTAATGAACAGCAATTTGAGTGAAGGCGGGCGCCGGTTTTATCAATCTAGTATAAGGAATCATCCCCAAACCTTATCCAGATTTCAAACTTGACCGTCCCGTTGTGATTATCTCCCCCCAAAGCCAAATTTGGCTTGCGTAACGTTCACGAAACTTCTCGACGATTTCTTCTATTGGAAGCCAAAGATCAGATGATTGGTGGGTACCCTTCTTCACTACACTACTAAACAATATAAAACTAAATATTAACTATATCGATAATATTACGTGCATAAATGAAAATGTAAATGTTTTCTCATTTTTTACTTTTAATAGTAATGATTTTACATTTTAACTGTTAATCATATTAAATTCAATATTGAAGTTTCATCATTAATGTTTCCTATGAAATAAAATTTGTAATTTTAAGAAAGTTTCTTAACTTGCTACTCGTATTATTAGCGTTATATGTTATCTTACGACTTACTGCCTTTCAAAAAGTGTTAAACAACGTCTCAATTTTACTTCCTCTATAGATGATTAATTAAAAAACTGTTTTCACTTAATGAAAGCAAAATTAAGTAGATGAATATTTAATATTTAACAGGGTTTTAATTATTGATATTCAAAATGTGATTATAGACTGAGGATTTGATAGTGAACTCTTTTCATTTTTTCATTGTGGCCACTGTGATGTATTCCATTCAGCCCACACAAAATCCCGCTCCTGGTCGTGGGAATGCTTACCTATTTATCCTGAAAATGGTACATCTCCTTCTGTTCGCGTTCTGTTCCCCCAGCCAGCCCTCACGAACCGGCGAGTCGCGTGTTGAAAACTAGGAGCATCAAAGAATAATCTCTGGCGGCATATCGAGCAGGCCCTTTCGTAGCTGGTGGTGAAGGTCGGTTCTTGGCTTTTGCAGGGACCGACGAACTCCTAGTACAGCTCCAGGTGGGCTCCATGCAATCGGCTCAATATTCGGAAATTTTAAAACATGGAAAAGTAATACTATTATGTTTCTTATGCTATGACTGTCATATTATAAGCTAATAATATAATTATGCAAATATGGTCCTCTATATAGACAGTCAAATTATTTTACGTAAGAAATTAGAAAAATCTGTAAATTATTTTCTTTATTATTACTGCGTTTCGAGAACCTATAATAACGTAGTAATAATAAAGAAAATAATTTACGAGATTTTCCCAATTTCTTACACAAAATAATTTGACTGTCTATAAATATATACAGGACCATATTTGCATAATTAAAATATTGTTATATTGATCTTGACCTCGTATTATAAATATTTGCGGAGAATCGTGAGGGTAGGCCAATAAAAGTCCGCTTTTCTACAGTGCCAACGTTTCGGCCCTTTATTTGGCCTGCTTCAGGGCTATAAATATTCAATAAATATACAAAATAGTGAGTGCCAGCAAAAATAGGTTAACGCGAATTACAATTCGAGAGAAAGGATATTAAAACAAATTTACCGTACTAAAAGACATAAACCACAAAAGTAATTACTTACTAATTATATATATATATATATATATATATATATATATATATATATATATATATATATATATATATATGCTGCCCCATAAATGGAAACTGCGATGTCTTCCATAATGTCGCCAACTGTATGGTTACGTAAACTTTGTCAATTCGACAGTAATAGGAATTCCATATATCTTATTTTCAAAAAAAAAAAAAATGTTAAAAATTGACTGCAGCTTTTGTATTATTACTGACATCTTCCGAAATACTGAGTTGACAATATCCGGATTGCACACACTTATTTATAGCCCTGATGCAAACCAAATAAATGGCCGAAACGTTAAGAAAACAGATTTTTATTGTCCTTCCCTCACGATTCTCCGTATGTAAAAGTAATATATTGAATATCGATCAATTGAACACACAATTTTTTTAAAATTAAACACATTTTAGTTCTTGGTTTGGGTTGACGTCAGGTTTTGGGTTGGCGTCAGATATGGGATTTTGAAAATATTTAATGTCTAATGTATAAAAATATTTTTTTGTTTGTTTGTTCGTATTTTATACCCTGCCGTACCGTTTATCCAATTGCGATAAAACTTTGTCATCTTATTGATTGCACTAGCGCGAAGAATGTATGCATAGTACAATGGGAATGTACGTATGTGTGTATGTAGCACGTAGGCGCGCGATGATTTTGAGTTCATGTTCACTCAAGCGCCCCTGAACCGAAGTTTTACGCAATCCGCCGCACTCTCAAGTATTAAGCGCGTCTTCATAGCATAGTCTGTTCTGCGATTGTGAAATTTCGGCCGGAATTATTACATAAACATGATCTCTGACAAGTGCATCAAAACTTCTCTAAAACAGTGCGAGTCCTGACGGCGGCAGGATTTTCGACACTAGCTTTTCAGCTTGGTCGAATTCAGTCGCTGTCTGGAGGAGCATTCTAGCGGCCGGCTGCTCTGATCGGTAGTTTCCGTGGTTTCTCCAATCAATACCAGACGAATGCCGGAGCAGTACCGTACCAAACGGGCCACGGACCGCGCGCGATCTGTCCTTCCTCTTCCTTGTCCTATCCTCTCCCCTTACACACACACTTACACTAACATGCACTACACTACCACATACTCTGGGAGACCGGTCGGGAGCTTAGAACTTGTCCCGGCTGGGGCGGTGCCCCGCTGGTGGGAGAGTCCTGGTTAGGGGGAAACCCCACTAGCCGACGGTAGGTCGGCGCCGGATCTCGCCATCCATCGGGAGAAGATGACTGCCATCTCCCGAGAAAAAACATGCACTACACTAACGGGAATAATGACCGAAGCAGTTGACGCGCCCGGAAACACGAAAAAATCAATCAAAAACAGTGTGAGAGCGTTTGCATGCCCGAACTCGAGGGAAAACATTTTAATTATAGGGTTCTTCACAACCATGTACAAAGTAGGAAAAATCTAACCCATACTCGCGAGAGAGTCTTTCATTTATTAAAATGTTTGCGGAGCGGAGCGTAAAACGTGATTAACAATCATGTGACGAGTAGCGTATGAGCGTATGAAGTGTAATACATTGCAATAGCGAAGCATTGTCGGGTCCACTAGCATTTTATAATAAGTACTTTAATCAAATTAGACAAAAGCTGAGAAGATAAGCGTTTATCAAGATCATATACGCACGGTAAGTCACGGTATGTCCATTTGTGTCTTCTACCTTGTGCTAGTGGATCACGAGGCGAGCAGTGATACTCCTATTAATCTGTGTTTACAGCATACGTTGACATGCTTCACGTTTTTAGGTTGGCATGTTCGAACGGTATCGTTTAATTACGAAACCACTCTCAGCGAACATTAATATCAATGTGTTTGATGTTCTCTAGTATTGGGTTGGAGTGTGTATATCAAGAGAGCTTCTTTGAGTTGTTGATAAATTCACCATATTACCCTGGAATGAAACACTCTTTAAGATATTTTACATTCTCTCGGGATATTTTGTACGAACAAAACCAGAGTCCATAATGTTATTGACTACGAAATAGGTCCGGAATGAGATTACGTAGAACTGCCTCGCGAAAAATTCCATTATATCTTTTTTCAATTTACTGTTTAAAATGGATCATGGAAAAAGTAATTATTACAAAAAAGCAAAATTACTACCAGCGTGTACTCAGTGATTTATGTAATGGAAGAATTGTTCAGTGATGTGAAGGTGTTCCGTGGAGACGAACAGTCACCGTTTGTTGAAAAAATTAATTTTGTAATTTTTTTGACCAATCAGAATTGGGGGTTTAGTGGCGAGTTGTTGCGGACGATATTTCAGTGAGAAACACGAAATGAGAATTCGATACGAAGTGCGGTGAATTGAAAGAAATGGGTAAAGAGCAAGTTTTAGGACTTCACCTAATGCATTTCATTACTGGCAGGAAACGTAGTGTGTGTGCATGTTTTTACTTTTGAAATATTGACTCATAGATATTTCAAGTGTAATGAACTGTGACTATGAAGATTGTCTGGAAGATAATTTTTAGTGGCTTCCTAGACAAGAGAGTTACAGGTTTGTACTCGATTCAATAACCGTTGTTTTTGCAATTTTTTTTCCAGCCGCGCAAACCCTGTAAGCGCTTTTAAAAGCTTAGATTAGTGAGTATACTTGTAACTATATAAACGCAATTGCCAGTAATCGTCCGCCATGAGTATTTAGAAAAAATTTTCAGTGATTATAATTTTATAGGTGAATTTCTCGCGCCTCTTCAGAGAGTGAAGGAGTATTGGAGAAAGGGGAAAGAAATGCGATGGTTTGGGCCTGTTGGCTGAAACGAAACGACGAGTGAATGCATGAAATGAAACAGAAAGCTTAAAATAATTCTGTTTTTATTATTCCTCCCCTCATAAGAATTCTCCGATTGTATGTGGCTCCTTCACTCACTGCGTATCCCTCCTCTCCCTCTCCTTTTTCTTTCATTCCTTTCTGTCACCCTAAGCTTTACTTTCTTCTTATGTTGTTTACCGATTCTTGACTTTTCCCGCACATCAGAGGGTGAAGGATAATTAATGAAAGGGGAAACAACATGGAATATTGTGTGTGTCCATGTGCGATGATTGCCTTATACGAAATTAACGAACGAATTAATTAAAAATGAAGTTATGTTAATTGCATTACGAAATTCTTCCTCATCTTTTCATGTCAATTTCTCTTTCCCTATCCTTCTATCTCCGTGACCGTAACCGATAATTAGACACCCGAAACAAACGAATAAATTGGAAATAAAACAATTTGATTATCTAAGTTTTGCTCTGCCTAAGCGCCGGTCTCTTTCTCTGCTTCTCCCTCCCACTCTGTCACTCTCTCTCCCCCCTCACTCAATTCAATTCGATGATGCCCTATTTTATGTGGTGAGACTCAGGCCAGTAGGCCTCATCTTCCGTCAGAACACGCAAATTTCCCTAACTTCCTTTCACCATCAAGCGGAGAAAGAATGTATTATTCAAGCGACGAAACCGGCGATTTGAAATTAACTCATCAGATGCTTCTGTTAAGCCCGTTGTACACGGTCATATTTTCATAATTTTTCTGTACAGAAAATAGATGGAAAAGGGACGTGCTACTGTTTCGGTATCGAAAGTGGATGAATAGAAACGAGCGTTTTACCTGGCCATTTCGTTTTCCACACTCAGTCGTGATGAAAATATTTACTCTGGACGCCGCAAAAAGCGCTGGAGATCAAATAATTGAACATAGCATCTATGGTAACAAATTAAGTTAGGTTGTATTATGTCTGAGCACAGGACGAGACATTAGAACACAGTACATGTTTTGCTTCTCACTACATAATCACTTCATATTACAAATCAACACTTTAGAACACTCTCGAAACTATACAAAAGGAACAAAATAAGTATAGAAAATCAGAGAAAGTTCCAAAAAGTGACGCGAGGAGCGCGGTAGTGAAACTGGAAGAAATCTGTACTGAAAAATAAAGCATGCGCCATTTTGTCGTACAAATTACATCCAGTCTGGTCCGTGAGTTTTCTGTACCGACGAAAAATAACGAAAAAATGACTGTAAAACGGAATTTAGGCTGAAGAATCTTTTACATGCAGTAAATCTACGACGTAGGACAGCGGGCTTTACTTCCCCTTCGAAAGAAGGCATTCGAAGTATTCTTTCGCCCTTGAAAACTCTCTCTCTCTCTCTGTCTTTCTTTCTTTCTCTCTCTTTCTTTCTCTCTCTTTCTTTTTCTCTTTCTTTCCCTCTCTTTCTTTCTCTCTTTCTCTCTTTCTCTCTCTCTTTCTTTCTCTCTCTCTTTCTTTCTCTCTCTCTCTCTTTCTAGCTCTCTCCACCTCTCCCTCTTTCTCTCTCATTTTCTCTGTCTCTCTTTGTCTCTTTTCTCGCTCTCTCTCATTCTCTGTCTCTTTTCTCGCTCTCTCTTCCTCTCCCTGTTTCTCTCCCATTCTCTCTCTTCCTCTCTCCGTTTCTCTCGTTCTCTCTTTCTCTATCTCCCTCCTCCTGTCTCCTGATTGCCCATTCCGGTACCATCCTGACAACTTCCTTGGTGCCCATTCAACCCCGACATCGTTTCCCGATCCCTCGCCCAACGCCACCCCTCCGCAGCGCTTTCGCCAGGCCGCGCCGGGCCGGGCCGGCGCGTCGGCGCGCGCGTCGGGGTCAGCGGCGCGGTGCGCATGCGCGGCGCCCTCTGTGGCGACGTCACGGCGTGACGTCACGGGCGCGGCGCGCTGCCCGCGCGCGGCGCGGCGCTCAGTCTCCGGTGGCGCGCGGGCCGGTGCGAGCGAGCGAGCGAGCGGACGGCCTCGACCAGCGACAGGTGCGCCGGCTGCCCTCGGAGGCGTGCTCGTGTGTGGGAGCGGGGAGATGCGGATGGCGTGGGCGGCGGTGGCGTGCGCGGGGCTGGTGCTGGCGCTGGCCGGGGGTGCGTCGGCGTGGCCGCGGGCCGCGTCGTGGTCCAACGGGGCGGGGGGCGGGGCCGGTGGCGGGATGGTGCCGGCGCCCGGAGACTTGCATCTGCGCCTGCTGCACACCAACGACATGCACGCGCGCTTCGACGAGACCAACGCCGCCTCCGGGGACTGCAACGCCCAGCTGCGCGCCGACGGTGAGTGCATCACCCCCTCACACTCCTTCCCTTCTTCTTCCTCCTTTTACTCATTCGTATTCCTCTTCTATTTCTTCACATCTTCCTATTGGATTGATTGATTGATTAGTGATTCCGGAACGTCAACTGCTAAGGTCAATAGTCCCGTAATTATAGTGCAGTTTTAATCGCGTGCGGCGATTGGATGGATCTCCCACCTGCGGGGCACCGCCCCAGCCGGGGCAAGTTCTAATTTCCCGATCGGTCTCCCGACATGTGTGGTAGTGCAGTGTATGTTAGTGTAAGTGTGTGTAAGGAGTGATGGTAGAGCACAAAAGAGGAAAGAAAAGTAGTCCGTGGCCCGTTTGTTAGAGTGCTGCTCCGGCATTCGTCTGGTGTTGATAGGAAAACCACGTACTGATTAGAACAGCCGATCTCTAGAATTCTTCTCCAGACAGTGGTTGAATTCGACCCACATGTCTAGCTAATGTGGAAAATCCTGCCACCTTCGGAAGTGTAACCCTAGGACCTCCCGGTCAGAAGTACTGCAATGACATCAATTGACGCACTGAGCCAGCTCTGCCGGTCTCTACCTCCTCCTTCTCCTCCCTTTTCTCTTCGCCATTCTTCTCCTTCCCCACCTCTATGTTTATTCTTTTCCACCTCTCCTTCTCCTCATAGTTCTCCTTTTTTCATTTTTCCCTACTCGATCTTCTACTCTGTTTTCCTTCTCTTTCATCCTCACCTTCTTCTCATTCTCCCCGTTCTCCTCCTTTTTCTTGGCTTTCTCAACCGTCTGCATCATTTCCCTCCTCTTTTTTCTTTGGCCTCTTTTTCTCCCCCTCCACGGCCTCTTGTATTTTCTTCTTCTTTTCACCTTTTCCTGCTTCTCTTTTCCCTCCTCCTTTTTCTTCTTCCGTGCATTCATCTTCTTCTTTCATATTTCTTACTACCGCTACCCTTTACCTTTCTTTTTCGTTTTTCCTTAAATGCGACACGGCATGGTGTTTATGTCAGTTAAAGTATTTATTGGAGCGTAACACTTCTTGCATCTCGCTTATCCGCAAAGGAAAAAGCTTTTAAACTTACAATACAAATAAATAAATTTAAAAGTCTTTTCCAAATCATTAACAAAAAAACAAATATTTAAATATTTAGTCGTTGCTCGGGAAAAAGGACTCGTCTCAAAAAACGTCATTTTTGAGTTAAGCGGTAAAATATTCTTAGAAAATACGTAGTATATTGGCTACAGTTAAAAAGTTCATAAAGATAGGTCACAAGACAGCCGGTATGTGGAATGGAGCGCATCGTTTTTCTGCAAAGTGACAAGTTTCGAGATGTCACTTTTGTCGTCACAGACGATATGTGAGCGAGCTGACGTCCCTTGTGGGTGGCTCTGGCAGAAAAGAGTTTTACAAAATGTCTCAAGGGCGGTGTGGTGGCAAGGGGAATAGACGGAAGGGTTTACCAGAAATCATGAGATATAGCAATCTTCATGAAAAGTTAAAAGGGTAGAGTTTTGTCCCAGGAAAATTAAGACTGAACTATTGAATTCATAATTTTCGTAAATAAAATCTAGTTTGTGTCTGTTAGAATTTGCATTAAATTTCAAAATAATCTCTGGAATAATTGTACTAGTATTTCTAAAGTCCGGTATACACGGTACAGTTTTCGTGCAGATTCTCATACAGTTTCTATACAGAAACTTTAAGATCCCAAACTAGAAGTACAAAAGCCAAAATTCGCGCATACACGGTCTATACGTTTTCTGCACGAAACGCCACAGGCCGCCGCTAGGGGGTCTAAAGAGAAACAACTGAATTGCACCGTCCGAGTACTATCAGTGGTGGTTTTTCTGCGTGTGCGTTCTGGTTATGATTTTTATTTGGTATTCATTAACCACGAGGAGCGTAGAGAATAAAAATGGGAAGTCAAGAATTGGGAAAA
>BLKR01016886.1:0-18837 GCA_011170035.1 Teleogryllus occipitalis
CGTATCAGCAAACTCGGCAACCTCAACGTGCAGAAGGCGCGCATCGTCAACCTAGCGACGCCCACCCACAAAGACGATGCGGCCTCAAAACGCTACGTCGACGAGGCGATGCAGCATCAACGGGATTTCATCAATCGCAACACCCTTCGTCGCACCGGGGAAAACGGCGAAGACTACCACTTTCAGGGTAAACGACTCGTCAACGTCGCCGACCCCGTCGACGAAAACGACGCCGTCAATCTCAAAACACTACGGCGCCTTCTTCCCGGCAATAATTAGCGATGGAAAACCGCACTTCCTGCCACTCTTCCGCCCCTCGTGTCTCGCCCAGTGAAGCGGAAACCGCACTTCCTGACATATGAAGAAAGAAAAAAAAGCAGTGATCATAAAAAAAAAAAAAGCGCGAGCAAGCGGCACTTCGCTCTCGATCGTCGCTCCGTTCGCACCATCTACAATCTTCATCAGCATGGACAGAGTCATTGACTTCAACGTCGGTGACGCTTTTGGCGACACGATGCTCCATCTCGCCGCTCGGGCGGGACACTACAGTACCGTGGTGCTCCTCCTCACCTCTGGTGTGGACCTGGACGTTTCCATTACGAACCGTGATGGGCTGACTGCGGAAGAAGTGACGCAAGATGAACACATCAAATTGCTGCTGGCAACCGTCAGACAAAATAGACAAAGATGTGAGGTCATCCGGCAAAATAGACCAAGATAAAGATTTGCGAAAAATTATTGTAACATTTTTAAATTCAAAAAATTGTAAAGTATTCTTATTATTGTATTTTTTGTTCTTCAATTGAAAAATAAATGTCTCGTTGTTTACATTCAAATGTCTCTCTCTCTCGTCTTCTCATTTCACCCGACGTCACCGCCAGGCAGGGCCTCCACCCCTCTCCTCCTGCTCCTCCCCCTAGTCGCCCAGTCTTTTTGTTCAGGGGTTGGTAGACAGGCAGGGCTTTTTTTTTCAGGGGTTGGTAGACAGGCAGGGCACGCCCCAGCGGCTGGGTGTGACGTCACAAGGCCGCGGCCTTGTGACCTCACACCGCGGGGCCCGACACCGGATGTCAACATCCGGTGTCAACAAACCACTTTCCGGCGACCTGGCGCTGTGACGTCACAAGGACGCGACCTTGTGACGTCACACCTCGGGGCCCGACACCGGATGTCAACATCCGGTGTCAACAAACCACAATTTCCTGTTTACACCGGATGTTGTGATGCAGAACCGGCAATTTCCCTCTACTGAACATTGTCACAATTCGATTTTATACAATAAAGAGACTCAACATCTGTCGTTTCCGGGTTCTGCACCCGATTTATCAATTCTAATAATTCACAATCACAGTAAGAACTATTACCGATTAAATCTACGACGCGTAAGCGACCTATCGGAGACAATTCAGCACATGAAAACAGAAACAGTCGCTGATTTAATAATAGATTCTCTAATAAATCCAGATCCAATTCTGGTGTTATATAATGTAAACTTTTATGAATGTTATAAATGTGTTAGGCTTGACAAATGGAAAAAAATCCACCGAACTGTATTAGCGAATGTCTCTTATTAATGTATCAAAAAAATTTGCTCTATGATATCTAACATACAATAATGTAATTGTAGATGTACACTTTCATAATAAAAGATATGTTATAATTGGCTTCACAAGAATCGTGAGACTAATAGACAAAACCAGAGATGCTTCCCTCCCATAAAAACGTTAGGCTTGAGAAATGGAAAAAATCCACCGATCTTTATTGTTGAATATTCCTTATAAATGTATATAAAAAATGGTCACTGGTCTAATCTTCTTCTAAAAAATGTTAAACAAAGATAGACAAAAATCTTTAAACAAGTAGAGAAATTATATTTTAATCAAAATAAATCAATATCAAAGTTCGCCTCACTAAAAATTACCAGTATAAATATAAAATTATATACTTCTAGAACTTTATTTACTATATCAAGTATGTCATACTGGTATTAATATTGATGTAGCGACATTTATGAATTTTTTGAAAATGATATTTTGTATAATAGTCACGGTCATGGAGTGGAAGGAGAAATCAAATTATTCTATTATAAAAATGTGGAAAGCATATTTATTTCAAAAGATACATCGAGGGCATGTCAGATACGTATATCCGGCGGAGGCCGGTGGAAAATTCCAGCACATGCGCTTAGCACTTACTCAGCGTAAAAACGTCTCACTCGGATCGCTAATCCTCAGGAGCTCGACGATGCTGTTTCCAAACATTACGCAGACGAACGGCTTAGTCGCGCCGTCGAATCGTTTGCCTTAAAACGACGAAAGCGAGTGGCGGTCGATGATGCTGGAGTGGAATACGATTAGGATTTGGAAAAGCGTCGTCTCAAGAATATCGGGGCGGCGGAAGACGAGACAGACGCCGTTTCGAAGTCGTTCGTACAAACAGAACTGAAAGAACTTGGAGAGAAAACCGCCTTGAAGAGTTTCGTGAAATATGAACTTGATCGTCTTCAAAAGAGTGCGATAACATACAAGAGATGACCGCCTCGAAGAGCTCCATAGAAAATGAACTCAAACTACAAGAAAAACTGAATATCTTGAAAGATACATTAAAGGCTGACATGGATGCTTCCGTTGATCAGAAGATAAAAGTGGCGAAGGCAGACGTCGTTTCGAAGACGTTCGTAGAAACGGAACTGAAAGAACTGGGTGAGAAAACCGCTTCGAAGAGTTTCGTGGAACGTGAACTTGATCGTCTTCAAAAGAAGTACGAGGAGTTGCAAAAGTCGTTCGTCTCGAAGAAATTCATAAAAGATGATCTCAATATGCTTCAAGAAAAACTGAATACCTTGAAGAAGACAATAAAGACTGACATGGATGCTTTCGTTAAAGAGCAACACACCGAATTGGAAGGCAAGATGGAAAAGATGGTCTATCATTCAGATGCACTAACCAGGAGTCTGACAAACGACATCATAAATACAATCGACAGTTTGCAGGACAACTTGGATAATTTGAGTAATAAAACAGAAGCAATAAGCAACCATTCGATTTTTCGTAGTGCGTTGGCGGAGAAACAAGCGGCATTAGCAACTTCAGTTTCAAAACAAACACAGTCCGAACGAGTGCTAGCTGAGAGGCTCGTGTCTATGACTAGAAAAGAATTTAAGACCATGTTGGAGGCTCACGAAAAGAAAATTCCATCCGGCCTCTTAAATATTCTCCCGGAGGTCGGAACGTCGGGGAATTACAATTTTCACAATAGACTCATTCGAAAGGTGGGCAACGGCACGGATCCCGCGGATGTGGTGAATAAGTCGCAACTGGACGAGACACTAAAACAATCGAAAACGCACGCGGACACTCTATTTGAGAAGTTGACAGCGTCTTGCAAAAAAATTGACGATTGTAAAAGTCGTATAGCAAGCGCTATAGCAGGCGCTAAAAAAGACATTCTATTCATTGATCATTTTGAAATACTAGAAAAAACGTGATACTCTCACAAAACTCGTATACAACGTATAATGGACGTCTTCAAAAATTAGAACATGATATGACAGTGACGTTTAGAGAGGCACGCAATTACGCAGATGAATTGCATCGTAAGGCCTTGGAAAAGGGTACAGAACTGTATAATAAACAATCGGACCAATTTATAGAAACACTTAAGTGTTCTTCCTGAGGGCGGCAGTAGGATAGCATCCATAGCAATCAGGCGGAGAAAACCTTAGAAACGATGCTGGGAATCGTTCTTGGAACAATAGATAAAAGGAAAAGTATTGTATAATGAATATTAGTCTTCATACAATCTCCAGACGACGATGTCGATGTCATTCAATGACGAAGCGACAAGACGTTACGTCGATAAAACGCTCAATGAGATTCCATTTGTATTCTCTCACATCATCAAGTCATTAAGAACAACGGATTGGATACCCGAACAAAAACATTTATATCCAGCATTGGAGGATATCCCTTCGCCGGCATATTACCATTACCACGGCGGGTTACCATCAAAATCGATTGAAACAATGAACGTGTCCATCTCTGGATAAACGGGAAAAATAGCAGACTTTTACGAAGAGGACTCACTTTTAATTTAAATAGAGGAGACCGTCTTCAATTTGAATATGTATCTAAGGAAGATGATCATGCTAGTCTAAGGATAAGAAGAACGTGCCATTGACTGTAATTTTGAAATACAAAACTACCTTTGGCTCATTGATAACAGATCATAAAAGGTTATATTTACTAAGCTAAATTGATATAAAAGCTGGACATTGCATATCATTTCTTTAGTTCTGCTCTTGCAATGGTTCGTACTCGTACAGAGTGTCGCGTCACATCAACGCGTAGGTGCACGACACTTCGCCCTCCAGCGCTAGTGACACAAAGAAGAAGAGCATCAGCAATCGAACCGGCGGCGGGCGAAGCGACCGGAAGCGGCATGTGGCGGCGGCGGAAGACGAGACGCAAGAAAGGAGGTTTTCTACCTCCATTAATAGGTGCTCTAGGTGCCCTCGCTTCCGCGGCGGGCGGAGCGTCGGCCATCGCGAACGCGGTCAATAACAAGAAAGCTCAACGAGGACAATTAGCCGAAATGATTCGTCATAACATCGCGATAGAAGCGAAGGCGGGAAGGGGCATGTCGCGAGGAAGACGAAGGAAAAGGAGAAAAACAGGCGGTGTTCTTTTACGTTTGCGACGCACGAGGAAGAGCAGACATTGTCCAAAAAACTAGAGGAGGTGCGGGTGCCGCGGCGAGCGCTCACAGACGAGGAAATGAGACGATTCGCTCGCGCGCTATGTCTCCCGCATTTTCGCGGTATCTTCACCAGTGATCGTCTGCCTCGGGACCTGCCACGTGGACGAGAATGCGGGGTGATCAATCTCGATGACGCACGCGGTGAGGGCACTCATTTCGTTGCATTCGTAAAACGAGGAAAAACGGTAGGCTATTTCGACTCCTTCGGTCTACCCCCACCACCGGAGTTTTTGACCTACATGCGTGGAAAGCATGTGACGTACAATACGTCGCAAGTTCAACAACTTGATACGGAGAACTGTGGAAGACTATGTTTGCAATTTCTGTTGTATGCGTGGACAATAAAATGAGAATTTGAGTTGGTGTGAGGCAGAGAGCGGAGCACTTTCTCAGAGAACACATCAAGATGCGCACCTACACGCTCAGCGGGAAAGGGGCGGAAGTGAGTGTCCGATTCTCTCCGACAATCGATCTCGAAAACGTACCGCATGAAATCGCACTGGTGTCTCTGCAAATGGCGCGCACGGTGACAAACATTAAAGAAGGATGTAACGAATTCCACTATGATGTTCCAGTCGAGGACGGTAAGGGTGAAAAAAATACGAGAATTTTATTATGAAATTACCGACAGGCACGTACACAATCGATGACGTTAATGTTCAAATCTATTCCACTCTCCAAGAACAATTCAAAGAACAATTTTCAAGTAAAAAATTTTATTTCGAGTTGGACGATAAAGAGAATACTCAAAGGTGTCGCATCAGTACTTCCTTTCGTCTAGTCTTCGATGTCGCGGGCAGCGTGCGCCCGCTGTTGGGATTCACTCGCAACGTTGTCACAGAGTACTTGACCATATAGGTCACTAATAATGTGTAACGTTCCAGCGTGACCCGTGCATTGACGTCATAGGGATAGGCCGGACACAGGCGCGGCGTCCTGGCGCCAGCGAGGTGCTCCCACAGACCGAGAATAACAGAACGGCTGCGGCCTGGCCTACCCAGCGGAGATTCCCCAGCTAACCACGGAGAAGAACAGGATTCCGTGGCCTAACCCCTTTCTGTGACGCAATGCACGTGGCACACTAGGGCGTCGCCTTGGGCGTCACCCCGCGCCTTTATATTATGTGCCCGCCCCTGGCCAGCGCTCACTCTCGTCCTCCTGCGATCTACTGTTTGACGCCGTCACGCTGCCCGACATCACGTCCCAGCCCAGCCAGGACAAGTCGCAGCCACGAGACATCTGATGACTATTCGAAACAGGGTACAGTGGAGAATGGCCGAATTGTTTCATATAACCTAAGGGTTCTACTTCCTATTTGTTTACGGGTCTTCAACCCTCTTAATTAGCGTACGCATATGTAATATTTAGCATTATTAAATAGTATTAAGTGTAAGTGCAGTGTTTCACTTTGAATGCCAAGATCCTTTGGACACTTCCTCCTTAGGGTTGTAGCGTTCCTGATCCTCTAGCGAGTTGCTTACCCCCAGAAATACCTTTCCATGTAGTTTAATAAATCACGCCGTGACATATTGGTGGAGGCGCCGGGTACCTGAACCACGGTCTACCTGTACCACGCTCTGGCCCCATGTGAGACGCAGGGCCTCATCGTGTCTGGTGAGGAACGTGCTACCGTGGTCGTTTTTTGTATCACGCTCTGGACCCCTGTGAGACGCAGGGCCTCATCGTGTCTCGTGAGGAACGTGCTACCGTGGGCGTTTTTTGTATCACGCTCTGGCCCCCTGTGCGACGCAGGGCCTCAAGTAGTAGTGAGGAACGAGCTACCGTGAATTTTGTTACCGCTTCGCCGCTCGCTTAGCCGGTGCACGTCAGGTGCGTGCGCCCGCGTCACAGCGAAAGGCAGTAGCTGCGGAACGCGTAGGTGTGATTTTTTTGAATGGGCCAGTTTATGTCTCCGGAGACGTTTCCAGTCAGGGTCGCGCCCTGGGAAAGTTGCATGGGGCCGGAAAGGGACTGTCCACCCCTTTCCCGCTCCAGCATGCACCATGGTAACAGTCCTTCGGGGGGCTGGACACCCTCACTTGGGGCTGTTAGCATAACGCACCGCGGAGTTGTGGGAACCGCGTTTGCCACAGTGTCACTAATTTTCGCTTTTACGGGCATTCGTGCAGAAACGAAACATGATTTTCATTCAGATCTCTCTCCATCCACTGTTTCTCCTACTATTACTGCAGGTGCAGATTTTTTAACAATTCCTGGAATTCAGACTTATAAAGATACCTATCCATTGGCCTTTTGGATTCCAATCTTTCCGAAAAAATATATAGACATGGCTACATCCTCTAGAAATAATTCTAGCGCCATTTGCATCCTCGTGAAAGAGGATTATAGAATCCGCCAGGCTTGGTTCCAGCAGGCCCAAGCCTTCGGCGAGCAGTCACCCTTGTCATCGGAATCCTTTCATACCCCCACTTCTCGAAATTTGAGGGATCATATTCGTCATTTATTCACTACTTGGCACATTTTCGAGACATAATTTCATGTCAATTCATGTACTTTCATGTTTCACTATTTTTTCTTGGAAGTGCGACCTTTCCTCTTTTTGTCTTTTTCTTTTGTTTAGATTTGTTCTTACCATTAACTAACATTTCTGGTTTTTTTTGCTTTTATGTTTCAGGATTAACACAATTGTTTGCCATTTTTCATTTTTTATTCTCTTTTTATTCTCTTTCACACTGCATTTTTGGGGGTTTTCCTCTCCTTATTTCTATTTTCTTCCCTCTTGTGCACATTATAAAGCCCCCCCTCACCATGCCTGGCATCCCGATCACTGACCGTCTCTTCCGCACCCAATTTCGCCATTGGCTCTGCCCGGCCTGTCTCGGCCTCCTCGTTGAGGTGCCCGTGAGTACCGGCGGTAGTCGGCGGTACTGCCAGACCCCCCATTGTCCTTTCTCTTTTGAGTTGGTCACTATGACCTCTCAGGGTGTTCCCCTGTTCCGGAATCCCCATCGTCCTCCTTCGCACTTTCTGTCTCCCCGACGGAAATGTCATTATTGTCACCGATTCATTCGTCATTCGTTTCATGCTTCCCTTGGCCTCCGCCCTACCGTGTACGGACTCCCATAACGAATACGCTATTTTCGATTATGGCTCTCCCCGATGTTTTTCTTACACACTTCACGATCCATTAGACCCCATCTCGGACTGCGAAGCAGAGGACTAGGTCTCCGTTTCCCCTTTGCTCCTTTTCGGCCGACCGTATCGATAGCCCCGATACTGCAACGGCGTTTTCTGTTACGCGTGTCGGCGGGTGCTGGGCCAAGTGCCCCTGATACCCTTCGATTCGGGGGAGCGCGGCACCAATCCAGTGCCCCGACACTTGTCAAAATTGGGTACCCTTGAAATTTCTACCCTGGGTCGTCACATCGACGCCATCTTTAGTTCGGTAGTGTAATGGAGCAACCTTCATGTCCACTAGGCTGGTCCCTTCTACGCACCGACTTATGACACACTCCCGGACATATCGTCCACCCGCCTACTTACAGGGAAGTAGAATTACGGGTTTTTCCCCTGTGTTTAACCTTTGTCGGTCGCTTTGCGACGTCCCCTGCACTTTGCGGGCTTATCGTCACTGGGGGTTCTACACCGTTTAGTGACATGAAATGCCGTCGGCATATTGTGCCCCCTTTCTCTTTGACGTGCTTTTCACACAATAGATCTTCCGGTTATCTACGCCATTCCACTCAGTCCTTAGTATCCCCCAGTGTGATTTTCGTAATCACAAAACCTCGATTATTTATGTTAGAATGTGCGCCATTACGTTTAGTAATTCATCATTAGTACTTCCTCATTAGTATACGTATTATGTAGTATTTTTTATGTTTTGTCTGGTAGTATCCATCGCCTTGCCAAATCAGCGTCCCATGGACTGTCATTTATGCGTTATGCCAGTGGCTGAGCTTCCAACTTTTGGCGGATTACTTGGATTCTGCATTAATAAAGATTGTATTGACTATAAAATGCAAGTATTACACAGGCGTGGTTCCAATGTGGACTATGTTTTTTTCGAGTCACGTCGTGTCTTGCCTCCTTACTATTTTTGTATTCGTTGTAACGAATTTAGCTATGTCCGCCGAAGGGCGTACACTGTCTGTGACGCCACTTCCGATGGGGACACTTGTGTCTTCCCTCGGCAGGACTTCGCGGTTAATGATCCAATCTTACTTCAATAATGCTTTTTCATTTCATTCCTTACAGAGACATAAGATCATGTATTCCTTTCAATGTATGTTTGGGTATGCTTTGCTTCAATGTATGTTTGGGTATGTTTGGCAATGCTTTCCGCGGTCCTGGTAGGCGCGAGCAAGCTTTAATGGCCTTACGACAAAGGAAACAGAGAAAAATGAAACCATTGAATTCTATACATTCGAGATTCTTCGCCTTTGTAAACAGGCGAACCCGAATATGTCTGAAACTGAAATAGTGGATTGGGTGTTACGCGGAGAAAATCCATATATAGTTGAAAAAATAGTCCCAATGGAAATAACGACTATTGCAAAGCTTATCAAATTTTTCCAGTTAGTTGAGGATGCGCGGGATCGCGATACTCAAAATGTCAATGCGGTGCTCGCAGATTCTGCACCAAAATCCCCGCGTTTTGAACGCACTCAATCAGGACAATTAGATGAAGTGATTCGTTTATTGAAAAACATGCCGATTTCGCAGCGAGAGTCGTCTTCAGCAGGCGGTGGCGACGCACGACCGCAGGCGCGCGGCGGCCGTGCGCGCGGTACGCGGTTTCCGGAGCGCGATAGCAGGCCGTCCTCACCGACGCCTAATCGCGCATTAAACGTTTCTTCGCATAACAATTTCTCTAGTCAGAATTTCAATCGTAAATCGGAACGCACTCGCGATGGCAAGATTGTTTATTTTCGTTGCGATAGGCTTGGCCATTATGCAACCACTTGTCCCAATACGGCAGTAAACAATTCTGATTCTCGCCGAGTTTCAAAAAACGGCAATGCCAAGGGGAATCAAACCCAGCCCCGCGAGCGTCTTTCTGGGGTTCGCTTCCAATAATTACCGTGCGTATCCAAAACCAGACCTTTACGACGATTCTTGACACAGGCTCTGCAGTTAACATCCTCTCCATTGAATTAGTTCAAAATTTACTTTTGTCCTTAAACAAGTCTACTTCGCGTGCGCGAACTCTCGGCGGCCACGAGCCTCCGGTTGTAGGCACCGTAGTTACAACAATTGAAATTAATGCTGTTTTACTGCCGATACAATTTTTGGTAATTGACCAAATGCATATTCCTATTTTGCTTGGACTTGAATTTTTAAATGAACATTCTGCAGTTTTGGACTTCGAGAATTATGTACTCCGAACGCCTTATGTGTCAACTTTCCTATTATTCGCGCCATCGCACGCACTTCCCCTGCCGAGCGGTGAGACGATTCACGCCGTGGTTTCTCTTGAAGGGCAGGATTACGCATATACGGAAACCGACAAGGTCGACTCATTCATGGCTACCACCACAGCTGATACAGCCGTCATCAGAGCGAAAATAAATACAAGGTTAAAACCTCGTGAAGTTTCTTACGTAGCTATTCAACCAATAGATAGCAAGCCCCGTATGTTTTGGACAGTTGTCACAAAGCCCGAAATTTTGGAAACTCGACAGTTGGAATTGGAACCATTACATTACAGTGCCGATCAAATAGTAGACAAGATTGCAGTTCGCAATCATTCTTTTCAGACAAAGATGATCTTTGAAGACATGGTACTCGGTCAACTTATTGCAAATTCTAACATTCAAACTAATGATTGGCCTCTTTATGCTCCCTCGTCAGAATTGAAAGCCTCAATTGAATTTAATATCAATCATGAACTTTCTTCCTTTCAAAGGTCAGAAATTCATAAAATTTTAACATCATTTAGAGATTGTTTTGCTACTTCCTTAGCTGAACTTAGTTGCACGACTTGGGCTTCTTTTAAAATTAAAACGGGCGATGCCTTGCCCATTCGCCAAGTACTCTATCGTGTTTCGCATTTACAGCGTAAGCAAATACAGGAGCAAATAGATGAACTACTTAAATATGGTATTATTAAGCCTTCAACTTCACCATGGTCCTCATCTGTATTATTGGTTCCAAAACCTGATAAATCAGTGCGTCTAGTTATAGATTATAGAAAACTAAATGCAGTAACTAGAAAATGGAGTTATCCCCTGCCAGTTATCGATATTTTAAGCTATCTAGGAGAGGCGAAATACTTCGTTACACTTCATATGACGTCTTCCTTTTGGCAGGTCCCTGTAGATCCGCGCGACCGAATGAAAACTGCTATGTGTACCCCTGATGGTGTGTATGAATGGACACGTTGTCCCTTTGGCTTAGCAAATTGCCCAGCACAATTCTCTTTGGTGGCAGCCACCCTCTTGGGCGACTTGCGTTATAAAGGAGCTTGTGCATACATTGAGGACATTTTAATTTACGCAAAAACCTTTGAAGAATTCGTGGACTTACTTCGGAAGGTTTTACATAGATTTCGGGAATCAGGTTTAAAATTAAAACCTACTAAATGTCTTTTTGCGATGACCCAAATATCGTTATTAGGTTTTATCGTTGATGAACGAGGAATTCGGCCCTCCGAGAAAAAAGTAGAGACCATCAATATGGCCGCAGTACCGAAAAATGTTAATGAAATTCAAAGATTTCTCGGTATGTGTAACTATTACCGTAAATTTGTCGAAGATTATTCTCATATTGCACAACCTCTTTATAACATAACAAAGAAAGACTTGCCATTCCTTTGGGGAGCCCTCGAACAGGCGGCTTATGAAACACTTCAACAAAAACTCACCACGGCTCCTGTCTTAATTCATTATAGGCCAGGTGATGAAACGGAATTACATGTTGATGCATCCCGTACAGGGATAGAGAAGATGAGAACGTAAAGGGGGAAAAACGATCTCGCAATTGGATGTCACGATAAAGTGCTGTGGATCATGATGGTTCTCGGTGAAGTGTCATCCTGTCCGTGCTCCGTGTGTATTAATGACGGATTATTCGTGCGCTATTGTGTCATCCAGGAAGCTCTGAACGCTGCGTCTCCTTCGTCATGGGGGACCCGCTTTCATTTCCTGTCGACTGTGATAAACAATCACCGCCATCCTACCCCTCGCACGAGGCGGTGGAGCTCGACAAAAGCAGTACTCATCAACTGGAAGAATTTATTCTCACTGTGCACGCTGAAGTGTTAGCGGTCATCGAAGCTCTCGGTCACATCCTTCGAGATCCGTACGGTGAAGCATTGCGACGGCGAGTCTCCAGCGTCCGTCAAGTCATTCAGTCTCTTCGCCCGCCGTTGGAAAATAGTCCACCGACGTACTCTCCTCCTCCGAAAGCTGTGTGCTGATGGCCGAGTTGACGTCTTCTTCTTGTCTTCACATCGATGTGTCGCCGCCGCCTTACACCATTGTGTAGGTATTTTCAAAATACACGCGCGCACCTCTCTCTCTCTCTCTCTCTCTCCTTCCTTCCAGTCGACGCTCGCAGAGCGCGCGCTAATGAGACCACATCCGCCCGGTCGCCGGCCTCGGGCGCGAGCGCGCTGCCTCCACGCGCAGAAAATCACTCTGAGAAAATCACTCACACAAGAAACATGTGCGAAAAATATTTGATTCCATTTTTTTATGTATAGTTTTATTATTAGCAACATATGCTATAGTAATAACAATTTTACTATGTAAAGAGAGGCACGCATGCTAACTCATTGACGGGTTTGTATTATTTTATGATTCTGGTTTTTTATTTTTATTTTATTCCGTATGGAGACATCTTTAACCTTTTTTATGTTTTTTTTTGTTTTAGGAAGACAGGGTTGATTTATCTAACATTCAAGAATTATGTAGCTTATTATTATTAATAACGGGTTTGTATTATTTTATGATTCTGGTTTTTTATTTTTATTTTTATTCCGTATGGAGACATCTTTAACCTTTTTTATGTTTTTTTTAGGAAGACGGAGTTGAATTATTTAAAAAAATTGTTTATTGAATATGGAAAATTATGTAGCTTATAAATAAAAAAAATTTCTCTTGTAATGTTTTCATTTTTCTCATTTATTTTCCTGTCACAACCTTGTAAGGTTTCCTTTTTTCCAAACTATATATTTACAAGAATAAAATAGGTCTTTTCAAAAAATAAAAATATTTAGTTTTCAAGATAGATATTTACAATAATAAAATAGGTCTTTTCAAAAAATTAAAAATTTTAGTTTTGAAACGCACTGCCTCCATGCAGCGGATGCGGTTGGGCGCGCGCACAGGCAACATCCGGATGTGGTTGCGGTTGGGCGCGCGCGCTATCGAGACACATCCGCCCGCCCGCCCGACTCGCTGCCGCCGCCGCCGCCACAGCGCCGCGCGCGCGCGTACTATCAGTACCTCTCGCCACACAACTCCACTGCGGATGCCGCCGTAGCTCAGTGCCAAAGCGCTCGCCAACCCCCCCCCCCCGCAGTCACAGGAAACGGGACTCGGTCTGGTTCGAATCCGCCTCGGACGGTAAGCATTTTTGAAACACCACCACCACGCCACGTCACACACACTTACACACTTCGCCACCAGAGCGCGCCACCTCACTTCCAAACTTCGTCACCAGAGCACGCGCACCGCGCCAAAGCTACGTCACACACTTACACACTTCGCCAGCAGAGCGAGCCACCTCACTTCCAAACTTCGTCACCAGAGCGCGCGCACCGCGCCAAAGACCCCACGTCATTCGCGTCACAGGTCATGCGGGTCCTGGATCGGAAGTGAGATGAGACCGGAAATGATGAGACCGGAAATGTCTTATCTTATCTCACTTCCGATCCAGGACCCGTATATTCCCCTTACTTACACCCATGATGGGACATTTAGGGGTCACAAAAACTTTAGATAGAATTGCCCTACGGTATTTTTGGCCCTCATTGCGTCGGGATGTAACTAAGTTCGTACGAAGTTGCCAGTCCAGCTGTTTCCAAACATTACGCAGACGAACGGCTTAGTCGCGCCGTCGAATCGTTTGCCTTAAAACGACGAAAGCGAGTGGCGGTCGATGATGCTGGAGTGGAATACGATTAGGATTTGGAAAAGCGTCGTCTCAAGAATATCGGGGCGGCGGAAGACGAGACAGACGCCGTTTCGAAGTCGTTCGTACAAACAGAACTGAAAGAACTTGGAGAGAAAACCGCCTTGAAGAGTTTCGTGAAATATGAACTTGATCGTCTTCAAAAGAGTGCGATAACATACAAGAGATGACCGCCTCGAAGAGCTCCATAGAAAATGAACTCAAACTACAAGAAAAACTGAATATCTTGAAAGATACATTAAAGGCTGACATGGATGCTTCCGTTGATCAGAAGATAAAAGTGGCGAAGGCAGACGTCGTTTCGAAGACGTTCGTAGAAACGGAACTGAAAGAACTGGGTGAGAAAACCGCTTCGAAGAGTTTCGTGGAACGTGAACTTGATCGTCTTCAAAAGAAGTACGAGGAGTTGCAAAAGTCGTTCGTCTCGAAGAAATTCATAAAAGATGATCTCAATATGCTTCAAGAAAAACTGAATACCTTGAAGAAGACAATAAAGACTGACATGGATGCTTTCGTTAAAGAGCAACACACCGAATTGGAAGGCAAGATGGAAAAGATGGTCTATCATTCAGATGCACTAACCAGGAGTCTGACAAACGACATCATAAATACAATCGACAGTTTGCAGGACAACTTGGATAATTTGAGTAATAAAACAGAAGCAATAAGCAACCATTCGATTTTTCGTAGTGCGTTGGCGGAGAAACAAGCGGCATTAGCAACTTCAGTTTCAAAACAAACACAGTCCGAACGAGTGCTAGCTGAGAGGCTCGTGTCTATGACTAGAAAAGAATTTAAGACCATGTTGGAGGCTCACGAAAAGAAAATTCCATCCGGCCTCTTAAATATTCTCCCGGAGGTCGGAACGTCGGGGAATTACAATTTTCACAATAGACTCATTCGAAAGGTGGGCAACGGCACGGATCCCGCGGATGTGGTGAATAAGTCGCAACTGGACGAGACACTAAAACAATCGAAAACGCACGCGGACACTCTATTTGAGAAGTTGACAGCGTCTTGCAAAAAAATTGACGATTGTAAAAGTCGTATAGCAAGCGCTATAGCAGGCGCTAAAAAAGACATTCTATTCATTGATCATTTTGAAATACTAGAAAAAACGTGATACTCTCACAAAACTTTAGATAGAATTGCCCTACGGTATTTTTGGCCCTCATTGCGTCGGGATGTAACTAAGTTCGTACGAAGTTGCCAGTCCAGTCAACAACGCAAGGGTCATGGAAACAGACACCCGCCAGGTGTATTAGTGCCCTTATCAGTGGGAGCACGTTTTAATAGGATCGGTATCGATCCAGTCGGCCCGCTGCCGAAATCTAAGAAAGGCAACAAATGGATTGTTGTTGCAGTTGATTACGCAACGAAATATAGAGAGGCAATGCCGTTGAGATCAGGAACTGCGGCTCACATTGCCAAATTTTTAGTTCATTCGATTTTGCTTAGACACGGTGTTCCACGTGTCATCTTGTCAGATAGAGGACAAGCTTTTAGAAGTTCCTTGATACAGGAAATTTCATTGATTATGGGATCCAAACAGGCGTTTACTAGCGGGTATCATCCGCAGACAAACGGCCTTACTGAGAACAAGAACGGTCAAATTGTTAGGGCTATCTCAAATTTTGTTAATTCGCATCAATCGGACTGGGATATTTATATTCCGTTTGTCAGTTTTGCTTTAAATACAGCTCAGATTGAGAGTGCGGGTTACTCCCCGTTTGAATTGTTGTATTCTCGTAAACCAGTATTGCCTATAGAAATGGCACTTCCGAAGCCCCCTCAGGAGGAGGGCGCTAAGAGATTAAAAGACGTCATCGATGAAGTTAGAGCGGCAGCCATTAAAGGTTTCAAACTTAAGTCGATGAGGGATAAGCGGCGGTACGATTCCAAACATACGCCGACATTTTTTCAGGTGGGAGACAAAGTGTTGATTAAGAATCTCTCCCAGCGAACAGGTAGAACTAAAAAGTTGGCTCCTCGATTCTATGGCCCATACACTGTTCTCGAGAAAACCTCAGCAGTGAATTATAGAATCAATAAGCCGCGAGCGGGCGAACCCACGCAAATAGTACATATTGAAAGACTTTGCCCGTATGTAGATGAATGGTCTGGGGATGGGACATTCATATCCGCTCGCGATGACCCTTCTGGTCCACAGGTAGGTGGTCATGCCTCACAGCATGAGCTGGATAGTACCACAGGGGTAGTCGTACCACCCGCGCGTGGTAGGTTCAAAAAGTACAAAATTGGAAAAAAAGGAGCGGAATAGCAACTCCGCGTTTGAACCTCCCTCCCCCTCGGTTCTGGAGGACGACAAGCCTTCAGTTAGAACCACGCGTTCCATGACGGCAGCCGTTCGCCGTCAGTGAGTTTCTTTTCCTTTTCCACTCTTTGGGAAGCCATCACAATTACTCGTGACACTCGAGATAGCAACCCCGGGGTCGCACCAAGTTCTAGGTTTTTCAGTTGCGAGTTATTATTCCAAGATAAGTGTTAATTTTATTGTGTTTGCTCGTATTCACGTCACCTTTCTTTTGCAGCATCACTTGTTAGCAAATATGAAAGCGGTATTCGCCTCATCATCATCCAGCCCATTGGTCCGCGACATTCTCCAACGACACCTGCGGGACGCGTTTGTCGTGCTTCTAATCGGCATAATCTTGGTCACCCCTTCAACTCCGGCGCCAACTCCGACAGTAAGAGTGGTAGCAGGTGCATTTTGGAAAAGACTTCCTGATGTTGTCTCCTACGAATCTTCAATGCCACTATCATTTCAAATAAAGTGGTCACCAGGTGAAGTAATCGCTTCCGCTAATATAGATCAGTCCGGCCTAAGATCTGAGCGAAAGGTACCTCCAACACCGGGTACGAGACGCCGTCCGGCACCAATGGTTCCTCAGGAAAAATTGGCGCCTTACGTCTCTTTTAGGCAAAGTCGCGTCACTACTCAGGTACCAACAGAATCAATTAAATTACCGCGGCCTGCTCAGCCTTCACCGGCTAGACCTTCAGCCGAACCTCAAACGATTACTGTACAATCGCCAGCTAACCCGCAAATCGAGGCACTTTCCCAAACTTTGGACTTGTTACAACAAGTTTTTTACGGCCAATTATTAAAATTAGAAGAAACTATATCTTTACAAATAGACTCCATGTCTAAAAGATCAAAACGAGCTTTAAATTTTGTTGTAGATTTTTTCCAATTTTGTTGCGGAGTCGCCACGACTCGAGACTTTAGAACACTAAGAGCATCTCATAAACAATTCCTTCACGAAATTACACGCTTAGAAACTACCGTTGACCCCGACCATCAATGTCTTATTAATATATCGAGAGAGTTAAATTTATTCGCCCTCCAAAATGAAGCAGTAACAGAGGAATTAGTTCATGAATTGCGAAATATAAAAAATTCAGTTCTAGATTTTGCAGTAGAAACTGATAAAAGATTTAATGAATCATATACTATAACTTCACTATTATTAGAAAATTTAGTTTCCTCTTCAATTCAACAAATTCGAATAATTGACTCATTAAAGCATTTAGATATGGTGACGCAATGTCGTCGACACCTTATTCCCGCTACTATAGTGCCCGCGGATTTATTAGCTGACAGCTTAGAAGAGCTGAGTACCCGTCTCATTAATCACGGTTACTCGCTAGCAACTCCATCACAGGAGGTATCTTCCTATTATAAGTTGCCCATAGCAGAATGTTTAATTTCAGAAAATGACGTGTTAGTAAGAATTAAAATTCCATTGATAAAAGCCGGTGCACCATGGAAATTGAATATATACCCCTACCCTTCGCATGGGGAAAGGAATTATGTCGTTTGTTTCACGAACCAGCCATACTAGCTACACGAGGCACCGACATACGGTTAATTACCGGCACTAACCTAAATGATTGCCAAGTCCGTGAAAATTTTTTATGTCATGTTCCACGGTACTCCTCCTCAGCCATTTTCGGTAATGCATGTGCCGACGCTATGATTCGCAATACTACTGCAAGTTCTATTGCAGAAAATTGTCTATTCAGTTGCCAATTGAATAATAAAACCAGTATTGGCCAACTTAGCCATGATCAATACTTTATGGCACATCCGCCGTACCCTATGTACGTTAAGTGCCTCGAAATAATTAAAAGCATCCCAGCCGAACCAGAAGGCACTCCAGGTGTTCTTTTCCTTGAGATACCATGTAGATATTCCTTACTCACACGCTATTCTATCTTAATTCCTGAACAATTCCCGTGTGATAAAATTCAGCCTTCACAATTCGAAGTCACACGACTCATTCCGGCCGCGTGGACTCATTTAGATACCTTGCGAATGGATGTGTTCAAATTCACTGGAAATCAAGAATTTCAATCTTTACAGGCGTGTTTACGTGATAATTGGACCCTCTCGGCCCCACATTTAAATTTAACAATACCCCCACCGGCCCCTGAAGTGATTTTTCCAAAATTGGTTAAGAACCTAGTATTCGAGAATCGAAAAGTTGGATCTTTACTCTACTTGTTATGGAACATAGTGCTATCTTTAGCCTATTCTGGCTGGCGTTTAAAATTCACCCCTTGTTGGCAACCACTCGGTTATGGCGTCCGGTACAAGCTTACCCAAACGGCTTCGAGATATTTGGAGATGTGTGTGGAGTACTTATTACCATCGCAGCAACAGTCATTGCTGGCTGGCTTCTATTCAGATCTATTAAGAAGGTTCAAAATATTTTTGTAGCAGGAAAAAGGGTCATTCAGACTGACCCAGTTCAGGCCCCGCTGCAATCACCGATGATTGCACCCGGGCGTAGTTCCCTTGATAACACGCAACAACCTGAGAATGAGGGCCCCCGTTCGCCTACAGAACCTGGAGACCTCCTCTTTAACAATGGCTCTGCACAACAAGTGCAATTATCTCCTCCCGTCGAGGTTTTCCCCAGAGCGAATCCACGCTCAACTCCTCTAGGTGGTGGA